>CAUHTR010004842.1:0-33060 GCA_959609185.1 Schmidtea polychroa | reverse complement strand
AGTGTCAAAATAACATTATTTTAATCCGAAAGTAAAGTTTCAATAAAACATCAAATATATTAGGATTAATTTCATCAAAAACAGGGCAAGGGTTCTCTAATCATTTTAGATTAATCGTGTTGGCCAGAAACTGGATTTTGTCATAAATTGAGCTGAGAAATCTGACTGAAAATGTGTTGGGACAGACATAAACATTAGCAAATTAAAAATCAAAATACCAATTAAAACTGTTAAATATATACCAAAATATAAATCAAAATTTAAATCAAAATTTAAAAACATTAAAAAAAAGAAATAAACATAAACACAACAAAAATAAATCACACGAAAGAAATCCAATTCCATGTCGATGATTAAAAAAAAGAATTAGAAATAAAATCTTTTAGTAAAAACAATAGAAAAATAAATTAAAAATTAAAGAAAATAGAATCAAAAACGAATTCAAACAGAAAATAATAGAAATTCTAGAAAAAATGTGAATCAATCATGGAGTGGAAAACAATAAAATTTATTAAAAAAAGCTTGAAGACTATAAATCAGTAATATATCGATGTTTTGATACTCACGGAATTTTTCGGCACTGCCTTTTGAAGTGATATATATTTGCTCGTTTGCTATTTATTGATAACCTAAATGTTTCTAATAATCTGTAATAATATAGGTTTCCAATTTGTCGTTTGTTTGTTTTCTTGCTGTTTACTTAAATTAATTAATTAAATACCTATTTGTTTGTTATTGTAAGTTTGATGTTTTTCCTCTTTCGGTGGATTTTATGACCAAATCATTCATATGAGATTACTCCTTGTCATCTACTTTATTCCTGGCACATTTTTCAAATTCAAATCACGATAAGTAATCATTTATCGATTTTAAGCAAATTCAAATTTATGTGCTTTTAACACATTATTCACTTCTTTATAATTTCGGTTCTATTGCATCAAATTTTGTCAAATTTTCCGTTTCTAACGTTAAGTAATTCCATTTTTATGTACCCTAACAAAGTTGAAGAAAATTAATTAAAAAAAAATATCGATTTATGCGCTGTGATAGAAAAACAACACAAATAATTGCACAAACTGCACATCACCATCACAATAATCAACTTCAATTTTCTCAATAAAAATGCTTTAACTAACACTAAATATGCAAATTTGTATTTATAAATTTTATTTTATTATGGTTGTCTATAAATTGTTATTGACTAGCACGGTGCTTTCTAGATTATTGATTCCAATAACGTTTCCCTTATACATAAAGGAATCGAACATTATATCAACTTTTGTTTTATAAAAATTTTATTTTAATAACTTTTCAATTTTCATCTCTGATTTCTTTACAATTGACATTGTATTTATTAAAAATTTTATTTTATAATTATTAATTATAATTATTATAACTATTATTTATTATTAATCAATAAGACAAAATAAGGTTAAAAAATATTAATTTATGCACACTAATTTTGTTGTCTTTTATTGATCTTATAACTTTCTATATTGATTCTGCAAGGAAAATATTTCTTGATGAAATTACGCTTTTAAATTTTTTTTTAATTTAATTAGTTGCCATATTCATTATTTTCTATGATAATTTAGACCAGTGGTTCTCAACCCGCGTTCCGTGAAAAAAAATGACATTTTATCTTGAAATTTGCATTTAAGATACATATCATCAAAAACCTCAATTAATTTTTTTATAAGATGAATCATTAAGAAAGCCGTTACACAGATATATAAACATACAAATTTAAAAGTGTTTGTTATTGTTGCGCGTGGTATTTTCTTTGCTTATAAGAAGACATTGTTTACGTTTACGACAGATTTATAGTAATTTGTGATTGGTCACTAATTGTGGGTAAGTATTTTTTGTCAGTGTTCTGCGTAAAAAAAATCATGTGAATGGTGTTCCGCGCTTTTATATTAATTGAGAACCACTGATTTAGACTTTAAAAAATTAACTATGAAAAACACTGAAATATTTTAAAAAATCAATGTGAAAATTTAAATTTAATACTATAATCTGAGAAAAATTACTTTTTATTATGTTTATTTGTTAGCATCAAAACTTCAGTTCTAAATTTTTGTGTAATAAATGAAATAAAATAGAAATTTTCGGAAAGATAAAATATTTACAGACCATATACGTAGGCCTGCCATGAACTTTTAGAAAGAATCCTGGACATTTACAAAACAAACCGGGACACAAAAACAAATTAATTTAATTATGAAAAAATATATTTATTAACAATAAATTCTTAATTTTGATACTTTTCTTTTGAGTGAATCTTTTCAAGCAACTGAAAGTTTGATTTAATTTTCTTGTAAAACTCACTACAACTAATTTTTGAGTTATATTGTAGAGTGATGATCGCATTTACAGTGCTCAAATCGAAACTTCCCTTCTGATTGGTCCATGCTTGATTAATCAACGAAAATAAACGTTCAACTTCCATTGATGTTCCTGAGATGCATAAAGCAAATTCAACTAATCTCTCCAAATTAGTTAGGCGCATTGAAGTTTCACAAAAATGAGAGAAACTTTCAGCTCAAATTTTTGCAGCACTTGCTTCTTCGTCGGCCCATGTGGATTTCTTTTAGTTGGTAAAAATTAGCATTTGATTATACTCATCGAAAACCAAATCTTGATTTATTATTGCATAACTTGCACCGTGTCGTTCGATGATAAAATCAACAGACTTTTCAATTTGCGGCCATTCCGGAGTTTTGTACATACTCATCCATTCAAAATTTTGAGCGCCATCCAACGATTCCTACCACTTGTTGAGATATGTAATCAGCTCTTCAAAAAAGTTTTTAACATTTTGCAAAACAGCGCTTTGAGTGTCAACATGAAAACAAGACAATTCTAGACCGGCTTCTCGAGTGAGATACGCCAATTGAAAACGATGTTTGAATAATCTTGAATAATCTCAACTCAAAAGAAATTTCAAATGCAGCAATTTCCGATCTCTCAAACAAAAGCATGGCTTCGTTTATAATTTGTATTCGGTTAGTCAGAAAAAGGAGCCAAAATTTATTGCTTTCAAGTGACCAGATGTTTTGATGACCGGTGGACATTTTGTCTTGAGTCCTTTGAAATATTCTTTTAATGGATCAAACATTTCAATAAATTGTTGAATTACTGGTGCGAGAGAAAGGAGTCTTGTTGTTGAGTGAGATTTCAATGGCTTGAAAACTATATCCATTTCTTCGCAAATCTTCTTAAATGATTCAGTTTGCACTGTGTAAATTTTAAAGTGCTTGTGTAAAGAATAAATCAAATTTTCCATGTCAACGTCCAACACTTGACATCCCGCACTAGTTGCATTATAAAGGATATGAGCAGAGCATCGGAGGCCAATAATATCACAATTCTATTCTTTTTGAAGCTTACGCCAAACATTATTACTTCCTCTATTAACGCCGCCAAAATTCAGATTTGTATTGTCTGCACCAAAACATATCAATTTCTTTTCCGCTCATGCTCTAGAACTTTTCCCATGATTTCATTCGCAATTGTATGTGATTTTTCATTTTCAATTGATTTCAATGAGATTTTCTTGTGAGACACACCTTTTGTTGGATGAAACATGCGAACGACAAGTGGGAGTAACTTTGTGTTTCCATGGTTAGAAGTATCAGTTATTAAGGAAAAGTAATTTACAATGTTCAACTCTTTAATCAGTTCTTCATTGACAAAAGGACTCAGGACATGCTTCACAATTACTGTCGTATTGGTTCGAGCCAGATTGAACTTAGGTTCAAAATGTTGCCTAATAAGATTCGATGTGCAGTCAGTAGAGAGAAATGAAAAGTTATGTTTGACCGCGTGGGACTCAAAAACAGCTTCCTTTGCTGCAATTTCCAGTTCAGTAGATGACATTTCGAGCTTTTTCAAGAAGTTTGTCACTTTTGAATTTGAAGATCATGATTTACAGACGAATGATGGCGTTTAGTTTTGCAGTGGTCCTCAATGTCAGCACGACCTCCGTAAGCAATAGCAAATGTAGCGAATGTATTAAGTAATTTTACGATAAATTTTCTGATTTTTCTTGCAAAATATTATACTCTTTTCACAACTTTTTTTGATAAGACTGGAAAAACTGAAGGCAGAGAGTGAAAAAATTTTAAAATTAAACGTTATTTTTATTTTAAATTTTTTTCATACTTTAAAATATTTTCAACATTTCACTATAAAAAATAATCTGCGAAATATAGTGAAATATTTTGCATAATTTTCAAAATCCGGGACAAATTATCCTAAACGCAGGACACGGGACAAATATCAAAAATGCGGAACAGTCCCGGCCAAAAGGCAGCAGATGGTTGGACTATATACGCGGCAAAATTATAAAGCCGCCTCCATTTAAACGAAACTGGAATTGATAATTAAAGAACTTTTATGTTTTGTAAAATGGAGCAAATGGGGAAAATTTCATTTTTTTAGTTGGACTGCAAATTAAGAATAGGTGCACAAGCATATTATAATATACAGTTTATAATGTAAACTTTATACAAAATATTTATTGACAAACTTTTGAAAAAGGTCCAGTCAAAAATTCGTGTAAAAATGATAAAAGATTGATTTTATTGAAAATATTGAAATGAAAATTAAATAAATAAATAATAATTTATTAATAACATTTATAATTTTTAACCATGCAATTAAAACACCATCAAAACGATATAACAGTTTTTCTATGTATTTGCTGATCACAATTAAAAATGAAATTTTAAAACAAAACTTATTTTTAAATAATCAATAACATTTTGTTTTAATTGTTTTTCATATTAAAATGAATTGTTTGATTGGTTGCTTGTTTATGTAGTTAGCAAACTATAGAGTGGCTTTAGAAGGTTTCATTTCATACTTGGTGCTGTCATAAAATATATTGGAATATTTTTTATAAGTTTTCAAGTTTATTGAAGTTATAATTTTGAAGTAATTCTTTTTATTTTTTTGAAACTTTTGGCATAACAATTTATTATTTACAGATGAGTCAGGCTGTTCAACAGGAGGACTTGGAACTTTTCCATCAAGCAATTAGAACCGGGAATGTACAGGATTTCAATAAATACTTCAAGGACGAGTTTTTGGAAAAGGAGCAGGCAAGACATTATGTTTATTTAGGTTACAATAAATGGAAACTGTGCAAAACTTTCAATTGGTCGAATTCGCAATTTTAAAACATCCCATTATAAGAGAAACTAATAACCAATCAAATTTAATTAAAACCGCGATATTATCACACGAATTTAGAGCGCACAAAAACAATAAATAACTTCTTGGAGAGAAGGAAATCAACATCAATGTCAAATTATTGTTTGTAAATTTGAGGAAAGAAAGGTCTAGTTCAACAATGAAAATATGCTCAGATGATAAAATTTATACTACTGAAGGGATTTTGAATTATCTTTGACTCCAACTTTGGTGCTTATCAATAAATGTGGAATAATATATTAATACGAAATCACAAAATCTAAAAAGTCTCACATAATAATTTTCCAATAATGCAAAAATGTCCCCACCACAGTGGAGAAATACTTGATTATTCCATGATTGAGTTAGCCAAGGATTAAATATGAATTCTACATAGAGAACAACTACAGAGTTTATTAACCTAATAATTCGATACAGTGTTTTGGATTTTATTTTTCATATTTAAACTCTGCTTTACTTAAGTAGCACTTACCCTAAAGTGATCAGAGTGATGCAGGACTTTCCCAGATTTAAATCGTATGTCCTGCATTGAAAATTGTCTCGGAAAGTGTCACGTATTGCACATCTTACCTTATTATTGGTATCTATTTGTAAAGCAACTTTTCCAATTAAATAACACTGGTTTAGTTTAAATGGTAACAATTATTTAAATTCAAAAATTCAAATGCTTCAATTCACATTGCTTAAGTATTTAAAAAAAATTCTATTTTTATAATTGCTATTTCAGTTTAAAAAGTTTAAGTGTACAAAACAAAAGTTTTAAATCAGTTTAATCTATTATTCATATATGTATAAGGTTCATATTATTCATATTATTCACTTAAAAAAGGTTGCCGAAAATTCCTGAATATCAAAAAAAAACTATCAAAAAAATTAAGTATTTTTATTTTGCTTCTTTTTGCTTCGGTTTCTTCAATTTTTTTCTTTATTCGTCTTTTTCCCCATAAAATGTATAGTTATATAATAGAATATTGTACATTGTAAGTTGTGTAAAATATGATCAGCTGGGTTAAATAATCAGTATACAGTCTTTATACCATTTAAATATGAAATATACACATTCTTCTAGCGAAGAAATGTTCTTGTCATAGTATTCCACAATGCACACATTATTAGTGTGTATTCGTGCATAGGTTTAATATAAAGTGACCAGACGTCCCGGATTATGCGGTTTTAATTTGAAAATGTCCCGCATTCCAACAAAAAATATCAGGTCACTTTAACCTTCCCGTCATTTTAGAATTACAAAATATAATTGAGTAAGAAAATAAATTACAGAGATTTTTCTGAATGTTCCTAAAAGTTGGTGTTTCTATCAAACCAGCAAGATTAAATAAGAAATGTTAAACAAGTAAATGATATTATAAGCCTTTTGCTATGAAGTATATATTCAATAAAATGAAAGAATTTTCAACTGTAAAAATAATTCTTTTCAATTTTCAAAATTCATAAGGACTATTTTTATAGTTGAAAATTCTTTCATTTCATTGAATATATACTTCGCAGCAAAAGGCTTATATTATCATTTAATTATTTAACATTGAATTAATGCTGCTACAAAGAAATCATCACTTTATACTTATAGAAAGAAATGATTTTGTTGATAATAATAGTTATTTCCCAATACAAATATGAGGAATCGTAAGTAGTACAAACTGTGCATATAAACGTACATTCAAAATCTTATAAAATATCTTTTTAATTGCATTCTTGTAATTTATAATCTTGTAGTTTGGTCGCCGCCCAGTTCATTATGCTAGCCGTCATGGACAAAAAGAAATTCTCAAATTATTGCTTGATAAACAATGCGACATCAATGCTAGATCTTCAGTAAGAACTATTCTTATTGGTATACAGCCTAAGATTGATATTCAGGACAATTGGATGGCCATTCATTACGCGTGCAGAGAATCGCATGTTGAAGTTGTACAGTTGTTGATCTATTATAAGTGCAAAATTGAAGAATGCGATGGAGTAATAAAGATATATTTATATAAAAGCTATACATTTATTCAGGACCTCTTGCGTCCAATTCATCATGCAAGTCGCTATGGGCCTTTGGATATTGCAGAGTTGTTAATTGACAAAGGGTGTAATATTGAAGCAAAGGATAAGGTTATTCAGTCAATATAATTAATATAAATTATTAATATTAATAGAATGATTGGCGTCCAATACATTACGCTTGTCGCAACAATCAGTTAGAAATAGCGAAAAAAATTATAGAAAGCAAATGTGATATTGAGGCATGCACCAAATTGGTAACTTTTCCTAATCATTATTATATATACAAGTATTTCAGGAAATGTGGCGTCCGGCCCATTTTGCTTGCCGATATGGTCATATAGAAATCCTTCGAATACTGATGAGTGAATCCGTAGATTTGGAAGCTCATACTTCGGTATTTCTAGTTCATTTGCTTATGATCCTTAACGATGTCATAGAACAATTGGCGGCCAATCCATTTTGCCTGTAAATATGAATATGCCAATATTTTCAAAACATTGCTTGAAAGGGGGGTCAATATTGAATCAATAACTTCTGTAAGTTGTTCATGAAGATTTATTCAATTCTTCTATTTTGTTCAATTTATGCCTCTATATTTTGTTTGAATTTGAACAGCTCGGAATTTATACATATAATAAATTGATCAGTGGATCCAATGATCATTAAATGAATAAAATAATCAAAGGAGATATCTAAAAGGGAGGATGGGCTATTTCAGAACTATGATAAACAAAAAGTTAAAAAAAGAAATTGAAAATGAGAGAAACATAGCAGAGTCAATAAAAATTAACAATAAAATACAACAAGGTCGCTTTCAATTAAGAAATACAAAGTGAAGAAAGAAAAACAAAAACAAACTCAAAATTATATTCGCATATCTCGATAGCCTGCATAAAATAAAGAAAAGAGAATACCGGAAAAGCCGAGAGATAGAGTCTTCTAAAAATTATATATCTTGACAGCTGTCAGAAATAATAAAACTGGAGAAGACCGAAGAGAATGTACTGAAGAAAGGAAGCAAAAATAAATTAAATATCAGTCTAAATATCTAAATATCTCTTAAATATCTTCTACAATCAGTAAGTGTCTTTAGATTGCAGATTATAAAAATAAAATACAGCTGAAATCAAAAGACAGAAGTTGTAAAGAAAAGAAGGATGCAGAATTTCGTTAAGTAAAAAAGAAGTTTGAAGAGAAATAAAAGGAAGACACAATTTTAAAAAGAAAAGACAGACGAAAAAAAGAATTAAATGAAACACAAGAAATTGTGATAATATATATGACTCTTCAAATCAGTTGTCTTGACTGAACACTATAACAAATAAGTAGGTAACAGACTTTATTATTATTATTATTATTATTATTATTATTATTATTATTATTATTATTATTATTATTATTATAATTCAAAAACTTTAAAGTATTAGAATTTTTTTTACAAATCTTTATTTTTAGATTTTAAAAATCCTTTAAATTTTAAAATCGTAATAAAATTTGTTTAAAAAAAAGTTTATAGTGGAGTTGTAGAGTTTCATAAGACAAGTATTTCTCATTAAAAATTATCTCTAAAGTGAATTAATATAAAGATATATAGTTTTTATTATCTTTATTAGTCATGCCTTAGTTAATCATGAACTTGTATTATGCTTACTTTATTAATAATGCATTTATATTGCACAAGTCTCTATTAGTCATGCACGTGTATTGCAATTTTTTTATTAACACGATGTATAATAATTATAATTTATTTATTATTATTATTGATGTTGTATAATTTTCATCAAATAATCTGTCAAATCTCTCCCAGTCAAATCCATTCTACGAATTGCGTGAGGCAATAATAACCTTGAAAAATTTTATAGTATGTGGTACACCATTTCCAAAGTCTAAAAACATGCCCGTGGATCTTCCTGAAGCATAAATAAAGAGAACAGCTTGAATAGCGACATACATAGCAAGAGCATTGAGTGTTTAAACATGATTTGAGTCATTTTTTTCTATATTAGCTTTTGGATTCAGTGGCAATTCGGTAAGAACTGGATGCTCTTCCAGCGCAATTCTCAGTTCATTGTAAAATAAATTTTCTGCCAGATCTTTCTCATATCATCCAAAAATAGTAACAATGTCATGTTCAATGGGGGTATTTTATCATCAAAATACCTTTTTTGGAATGAGATTCATCGCTCACGTAGCCATTTTGTAACTCATTCCAATTTTAACACCTTGATAACGAGATCATCCGATAATAGATGGAAAATAGCTCTTGAAGCATCAACACCCACAAATCTGGCTTTCCACATGCCAGATCCATTATCAACTACCAAGGCAGTAATATACTGAAATTACAAAATTAAACAAAGCCACGAGGAATTTCAATCAGAAATTTACGAACAAATAATAAAAACTCAATGAAAGCTCAAAAAATTCTATAAGAACCCAGAACAAAATCAAACCGAAGGACACAATAAAACACACAACTACTCCCTTAACACCTTAATGTCAATATCGCTTCTTCCACGTTCAATTTTCCCAATTGACCAATATAACCTCTTGGTCTCTCGTCACTGACTCGTCCTCTGCTGCCTTTATCGTCTTTTAGTTTTCTAACTTCCATTTCTCCATGATTTCCTTTATTTCCCTTTTCTCATATACTTCTCATTATATTTCTATCAGAAAATTCTTTAGGTCATATTTCCGGCCAAATTCTTAACACTTTGATGATCGCTTTCGTCTTCTCGCCCTGAGGTCCAATTAAATTTTTTATATCTTCAATGGCATTTCCAGCTAATTCTTAATTTAATTTTTTTAAATTTTTAGGACCAAAGAACCTTGATTTCCCACTAATTCCTCTTTCAATAGTCTTCTTTATCACCAAGTTACTCATTTCACTGAGAATGGTTTATATATCTTTTACGTATTTAACATCTTAATTAAGCTTTTGAACTTTGCACACATTTTCTACTTCGCAAGCTTGATATACTTGTTGGTCCAGATTCTCCATTAAATATCCTTTCTTTATGCAAACCTAAAAAACTGGGACACCATTATCGCCTAGATCTCCTTGAATTCTACTGTCGCCTTTTCATCCTTTGATTCAGGAATTCCTGAAGGGCCTACTAATTTCATGTCTCCAGTTGCTCATTTTTCCTACAGGATCATAAACAATTTTTGACTGGTCTTTGTTTTCCTTTTTACCAATTGGTCCATAGAGACCAGAATCCTCTCTACCACTTTTATACTACAATCCTTTCTACAATCCTTTCATTTCGTCTTATAATCCCTTTCCTTGTCTTGTTCGCAGTAACATTTTTACGGCTATTAAAATACAGTGAATTCATTTTAACCTTTTATGATCGAAACTAATCAAAATCATTTTTATTCTCGTCATAGTCATTTATTGAATACTATCTCTGATGACACTCCGAATAGTTTTTTTCCTTTCCTCTCCGCCTTAACTCATCAACTATGATCTGAATTATATAGCTAATGAGTAGCATTGTCTACAAGCGCTTTAACCCTAATTTTATTGTCTTTCATTGTTGATTACACGAAGAAGACTACTGTTTTTCAGTTTACACACCCTCCTTTCTGTAGAATGAAGCTTTTCGACATTTCGAAGCTATATGATTGGGTTTCAAGAAATTTAAGAATAACTTCCATTCTTCCCCACCTTTACGTCGCATTGCGGGTGTTGTTTTTGAATTCTTTTTGAATTTATTCTTACTTCCAACATCTCTAAAATTCCTACAAATGCCTCTATTTCTACTATCTATTTTCCCGTACTGGTTGGAACCTTTCTATGTCCTCCAGTGCAGCTAGATGATTTCATTCTTCTCCATTCATTTTGGTCGAAAGTTGTAGAGAATTGTTTGCTGTTTTCAACGATATAACATTTTATCATACCATTTGTGTGAAAAATTTGACAAGTTTTTTAAAATTGAAAATTTTCATGATTTAAATTGTGAAATATTGAATATATTATTTTATTATAAATGGCAATACATTGAATAATATGTTATTAGATAGGTATAATATTATTATATAATATTATTATAATAGGTATAATAAGATTTTAATAAGTTTTTAAAATTTTATAAAAATTAAAATTCATAGAAACAAATATTAAAACTTTTAAGTTTTTGGATTTTTGACCTTCAACCCATGTGAAACATTGTAAGGTAGGCAGGCAGAGAGAGGCAGAGAGAGGCCAGCAATTCAACGAGACCCAAAAAGTTTCCATTGTGTGCCTTATGTAGTTTATCGATTGAACTACGAAAACCCATGTTGTGCTCAGAAAGACATTGGACAATGGCCATTAGGCGTTGAAATACACTATGCCAACGAGCATTTTCACTGTTTATTAATTTTTGGATTTATTTGTCAATTGTGCATCGTTTTGTTAGCCTATTTTTCAGATCGAACCATTCCTAAGTAGATGTCATATGTCGCTTTGATTTCTCATGATCAGAGAGTCAAGAAATTTATTGAGAGATTGTGTTAATTCCTTAATTTGGCTTTCTTGTGTTGCTTTTTGTTTTTTCTTTTCATTGCCACTTATATTTTCTGCCAAAATCCCGATCTCGTTTTGGTGGCATATTCGCTCAACTAAAAAATCAATTAATGGAAATTTTAAAATTCAAATGACAATTCTTATTTAAATCATTTAAACAATTCTTATTTAAAGTTAAATAAATTTAATTAATGTAAAGTTTACATTTTCCATTATGTTCTATAAATTGTTAGTGGACCATACTGAAGGCCTATCCTGCTAATGAAGCAAAAAAAAACTTTTTTTTGGTTTCTAGAGCTGTTAAAAATATTAAAAAAGTCTGATTTTATAGTTTCAATTCACTTGGAAATTTTTGGTAGGTGATTTCAGATGGTTCAGTTTTCTTATACAAAAAAGCGAATTTTTCGTTTTATTATACAGTAAAAATAATGTTAAGTCAAAGCGCGGGTCCAAGGCGGTTGCCTTGTTCGCCTTGCCAATAGGCCGGCCCTGTTAATATGATATATTTTTATACTACCATTTTGTAAGTTGCAGGTTATTCGTTTGCCAATTTACTAAATTTCCCAGGATTATATAAATATGATATTTTTTCACAATAATTTCTAATTTCGTTTTTGTGTTTCCTGTTGGTAATATTGGGATATCACTTTCGATCAAGATTACCTTATTTTGATGAATTTAGAGTTTTTTTACTTTTCCTTTGAGTACAATTGAGTACTTTTAGGGGAATTTTTCAAATTAGTTTCAATTTTTGAGTTATGTTTTACTAGAGAGAGCCCCTAATAATTTACGAAATTATTTATTAATTTTCAAAATATAATTTGATCACTTGGTCAAAATTTCGGTAAAATTGTATATTGCAAATTATTACTATTTATGATTATGATTATGATTATATTCAAGGATAAAATGCGGTCTATTCATTTTGTTTGTTTAAATGGTAACTGTCTAATTGCGCAACTTCTAATTGATAAAGGTTGCGACATTGAATCCTGTAATGAAGTAAGTTGATTTGTGTAAAATAAATGAATAATTTAGTTAAGGAAAATTGGCGCCCAATTCACTTTGCCTCTCGTCATGGGCATTTTGCTATAGTGGAAATGTTAATAAATGCTGGATGTGACTTGGAAGTATCAACACTGGTAAATGGGTGTTATTTGTAGTTTTTATTAATAAATTCAGGATCAAATGAGACCGATACATTTTGCTTGCAAATATCCCACCAAAGCTGGGGATAGTTATGTTGAAATTGCTGCTTTACTAATCGAAAGAAACTGTCAAATAAAAGTACAAAACGAAGTAATTTTGTTCATTTAATTGTGTAAAAGAATAACTTTGAACCTCTTTAGTCAAATCATTCACCGTTGGATCTAGCCCTTAATAGCGGAAATGAGGAGCTGATCAATCTTATTAAAGAAAAACTTGAAAATCCGAATATGGTAAAAATGAATTTTATTTGAAATTATCGGTCCCAATCTATTGAATATATGTGGAAATATCTTTATATAATAAAATGAGCCATTTAATAAAATATACAAATTCCAGCTGAGGTCCAGCAATTTGGTCATTGGGGACGTCCTACTTTTATATTTGTTAACCCCTTAACGCACAATTTAAAAAAAAACAACCAAAAAAAATCAATTTTTTTTCTTTAAGAAAATATATATTTGGACCAATTTCAATAAATAACAATATAATGTAACAATAAAATAATAATATTTATTAGCTGAAAAATAATAAACTAAAACTATTCAAAAACTATCACGTCACTGCACATTTTGTCCGGTTTTGCGCGAACGTATATATACGTCAGTGCGCGTTAAGGGGTTAAGGATACAAAAGGAAATTTTCAAAACAACAAGTGAACAAAATAATTTGGGTAAGGAAGTGAATAAATTGAAAGTGTGTCATTCCGGAACTCAGAAAAGAAAAGATATAGGACAAGAAATGAAAATTGAGATTAGAAATAACAAATCAATAAAGTTAAGCAAAGAAATAGGACAAGATGGTTCTTTAATAATAAGTGTAAATGAAGAAGAAGAAAACAAAAACAGCTTGAGGATGGAATTTCCTTAGCTTAGGAGTTTACCAGAGATAGCAAACAGATCATTGAGGCAGTCAGGAAAGTAAAAATGAAAGTAAACGAAATAAAATTGTATATCTCGACAGATGTCAGAGATAATACGGAAATTAGGAATGTGCAATGGAATATGTTGGAAAACAAGAAAATGATCTATAAGTGTCATGAAACAGCAAGGTATAAAAAAGAGACACTAATTGGATAAAGTCAGAAACAGAATTTTGAAAATTTGAAGATCAAAAACGTAGGATTGAAAATTTACTTAACAAAAAATCCAGTTAGAAGAAAAACAAGAAAAGAAATATGATCATTAAATTAATAAGGAAGTGGGACTTCTATGTGGTGATTTCCCAAGGGATGGCCGGGTGAAATACCCCATCTGCCCTCTTCGCATCTCCTGTATAGTACTTATGAGAGGCAAAAGCTCGAAACTAGTCTAGTATTGTGATTTGCACTGGGTATCACAAAGCTTGTAATGTTAATTATATATATATATATATATATATATATATATATATATATATATATATATATATATATATATATATATATATATATATATATATATATATATATATATATATATATATATATATATATATATATATATATATATATATATATATATATATATATATATATATATATTTTAAATAAATAGCTATTTTAATAATGCAAAATTTATTATGCTCACAAATATATTTCCATTTCACTCGTTTGACTAGTTGAAATAAAAGTGAAAAATATGATTAATTGCATTTTTATTTTGGTTTGTATTAATTTGATCCTTTTATATTAATGTTTCCGCAAACCGACCATTCATTGACTCAATAATAAAAATAATAATAAAACAATAATATTAATTTAGACAAATGGTCATCGACTTCTTTCAGCTTGCGAAGAAAGAAATTTAGAGAAAGCAAAACTAATGATTCAACGAAAATGTGACATTAATTTTTGTGATAATGTAAGATTTTTGTACATTTAAACAAATGATGATCATATTAAGGACGACATGAGACCCATCCACTGGGCCTGTATGAAAGGCCATATTGAAATAGTAAAGCTGTTGCTAGAAAATAACTGTGAACTTGAAATAGTCGATAAAGTAATTAAATTAAATTTACTTAATTTAATTTAGTAAATATGATAAAGTTTAACAGATCTCCCATTTCGATTGCCAGTGAATTGGAAAAAGAAAAATTAAATCAAATTTTTAATGAAGAAATATCTTTGAGAAAATTGGTGAGAACATATTTTTAATATTTGATCCATAATATAATTTATTAAATCAAATATTAAATAAAAAATCTTATATTTGCATTACTGAAAGATATCATAAAGATGTGATTACGACTAGATACGTCATCCTAGCAAAATATGAAAATGGTTAGAAAGGTTGGCCACTTCACGAGAGACATTATGTAATCAAAATAAAGGATGAATGATATTGTAGGAACATAATAATAATTGGAAAAAATATATTTATTGGATTCCACATCTTTGTACAAAGTGTATCTGATATTTACGAATTTAGGAATGGCATTGCATTGAATACGACTCTCCTTATTTCGGGTTGTTTTGATATTCAATTGTGATGGTGCGGTCTTCATAATCCCAGTGTAATTGTTGATTTGAATTTAACGTATCCATTGACTGCATGTTCTATGATCTGAAGACGAGTATGTGTACCAAAAGCAGCTTTACGAGATTTATCATTTGTAATGTTCATTTGATATATAGGTGAATTTTTGAGCACATTTTTATTTGATTAAAAAGATGGAGATGTTTGAAAGAAAGTGGATATATAAGAATATTAAAACAATGTATTTTAATATAATTAATTTAATAATGCATTTGCGATTTAATTATTAAATTAATATATTTATTAATTTGAAATTCAGAGGCATTACAGGTATAATTATCCAAAGTTGTAGAGGGTAATTTTATTTGCAAGCAAAATATATCAGTCTCATTTGATCTAGAATTTATTAACAAAAATAAAAATGACACCAATTGTTCCAAGTCACACCCGGCATTTATTAACATTACAACTATATAAAATGCCCACGAGGAGAGGCAAAGTGAATTGGACGCCAATTTGCTTTAACTAAATTATTCACTTATTTTACACAATTAAATTAATTTCATTACAGGACTCAGTGTCTGTTAATAATAAAAGCTTAATTAACTAAAAATATATTTAAATACAAATTGTTGCCTACAGCTAGTATTATTAAAACAACCGATTTAAATGGAGAATTAATTAATTTAATAATAATGATAATTAAGCGTGCCAGCATTTATACTTATTATACTTTTACTATATAATAGTATTTGATACTTATAATACAATATATATTTTATTTATAAATTTATTATTTAAATATCCCTAACAGTGTCAAAAGTGCATTAAAACAAATTTAAATTCTTTTAAATCCAATTATTTTCTCATTTAATTTTCATCAATTTTAATGGCAATTTTTGAATATTTAATATTTAATTCATTTCTAATTGTTTTAATTTTATTTAGATTTTATTAATTGCGACGTCATGTTTGATTTTCATATTTTCTAGAATGTTCTATCAATTTTGATTATTTCTCATATAATTTCAATTTATTTTATTTTCAGAATTATTTTTTAGACTATTTTTTTTATAAATATTTTATTCCTAATTCTTATTTCCATTTATCGCCATGAACTCGAATTTGTATTAACTTTGTTATTTATTCATCTTATTTTTATCTTGCTTTTGTGCAATATTTTTCATGTCTGTCGACCGATATAGTTCAAATAGCCGGTAGGTGCCTTATAATAAGAATGCATTGACTACCCGATTTATTTCTGACTAACCTTGTATAATTATCATATTACATGTTGGTATCATACATTGCAAATATTAAGATTGGCTGACAAGCACTTAATAAAGAATGTGCTTCAAATCATAAAACCTTTAATCATTTACAGTGTAATTCAAACATAAAAACAATGAATTAAAAATAAAAGATTATTAAAAATTGTAAAATTATATTTTTATTTGAGATTGAAGAAATGGCTTCCTCCATGGATGTGAAATGTTCCTCTCGATGCACTCACAAATTTTGTTCCTTTTGTAAGCATTATTTACTTTCATAATGTAATATTTGATTACAAAATATTTATTTTATGGCGAAGATCAACAAGCAATATTTAACAATCAATAGTACTAAATGTGCACTTAAAGCCACAACGTTCCTTATTTAATATTTCATAACTTACATCCTCCAGAGTTATAAAATCTTGTATTTTCATGAGGAGATAACATCATTTTTGTATTTCTCAAACTGATGATTGTAATAGTGCTGAACTGTGGAATTGTTATGCAACACTTAGATCAACACTTCACAGTGCAATATATTACGTTTTGGTAATTCCAATTCGATATATTAATTTGTGTAATTAACTCGTTCGCTACCAAGGTCTTCTGGAGAAAACATCCACCATAGCCCAATTTTTTTTCATTGTTATACGAAGTCAATTGGAATAGATTTTACGTATGTGTATTTAGAACAGTCCAATAAAGTAAAATAAGTATTCGGTACTTCCGTGTTATCTTACCCCCAAAAATTAAATTAAAAAAGAACAAATAATTATTATATTTATTTTCTAAATCACAGTTACAAACTTAGCAAATGTTTGTAAAGAGTTTGTAAATGGTCATCCAGATGGCCAAAAAACCAAAATGTCGTTAAGAATAGTGTCGAACACATCGGCACTGTTGCTTAGAACACGTTTGCGCCACATAAACTCACATAATCACATAAATCACAGATAGCCTTAATAAATTCATGTTCAATAATTTTCAATAACGTCATCAATAATGTATTCTCTCATTTTTTATATTGTTATTTTAATTGTATTTTATAATTTAATTTTTGGGGGTAAGATAACACGGAAGTAACAAGTATTCTTTTAAACTGACACAATTATGTGACGCTGGGCTATAGATAGAAACTACATGCCGTGGTCCACGTGTCACATTAAATTAGAAGAAATTGATTATTAGCCAAAAAATATATAAAAAGAATTCATCAATATGAAATTCATTTTATTTTGTATGATAAATTTTAAAACATTTATCAACTCACAATCCAATTGGTTGTCCATTATTAGTTTTGCAAATCTCACAGACGAATGAAATAGCTTTGCGCTGTTTGTTTTTGGAACATACATGGCATCTAACTCGTTTCTCCAGCTTTTTCAGGAAGTGCTGTGTTTGTGAATTATGGCTGCGTGAAAACATAAGTACTTCCCTACTAGAATTAAGTAGTGCAAAGGCAATATCATCTCGAAACTCTAAATAAGATTTTAAGTTGAATGAATTTTATTGTACAACCAACAAGAATTCCATATTGCCAGGTCAAGTACATGAAAGAAAAGTTTTAAATACCAGCGTATCGATTTCCGAGTGGTAGAGTACTAGGAAATCATTTGGTCCGCCCTATCAATTCCCAACATGTTTTTATTATAATCAACTATAGTGGAAGGCTAAATTTTTATGTAACCTCTTTTGCACCGATTTTATGAAGACGATTCTTTTGATCGTCTGTTTCATCGTAAAGCCTTAGGCAGCGAAGTATTGATTCAAACCGATTTCTGCACATAACCTTTCCAAACAAGGGATAATTATAAAGCATATTTGTATTCCAATATGCCTTTAACAAAGGCATCCGAATATTTCCCATCATGTTACAAAGACCTAAGAATTTTTTTATTTCATCCTCTGTAACCCCAGTCCACTTTTTCAGATTTGAATTAGATGAAATATGTGTTGTATTCAGGAAAACTTCAGCGTGAGTATTGTCCAATGTACGATTTTTCCAATAAGGACATTATCGAATAATAACGAAAAGGCGTCAAAAGGAGAATTATCTATTGATGGGTTTGCTTTCAAACCATCTTCTCCAATAAAATCGTGCAAAACAGGGTCTATATCGTCTTCTAACCAGTCTAAATTATTTTCTTGTACTCTACTATTACCATTGTTAATACTGCTATAACTATCTTCGATGCAGGAATCATGGTCACTTTCATGAATAATTATTGAATTCGATGAGCTGCTCATTTCTTCAGAATCCGTAAAAGTAAATTTATCAGTTGGATCTGGTACTAGTATATCCTTATCACATTCCATGTATTCCTCATCACTGGAATATATTACGCATCTGTTCTTCATTTGGGGTCTTCTACGAAAATTTAACATTTTGTTGTTTTCTGTTAAAAAATATTAAATGTAATAATAATTTTTATAGCTCACTTATTTCTAGCTACTTACATAACAGTTTTAATAATTTTGCTTTATAAAAACTTTTCCTTCTTAAACTTAACTTGTTAATTTCACTAACGCTGCTAAACTGACCTATTCAATTGTTATAAAGACTCTAAATATTCAAAGCGAGAGCAGACCAAATACAGACTTCATGCATTTTACAGTTTGAAACTTAACAATTTAGTTCAATACTCAAAATGTTCAAACATGCCTTTGTAAATTGTGAAAAAAATATCTGTTACATTGTTACAGTGTGACGTTGGACTGTGGTAGTAAAAGGCCGTGTCACATATATGTAACGGTTGGTAGTGAACGGGTTAATAAATAACTTTGATTTGTTCATTGCAGCAATTAACCATGGAACGACAATTATCATTTAATAATATACAGAACAATAAAGTAATAATTTAAGCCTTTTGCTTCGAATAATGTATTAATTAGAAAATGTTTCGACTATAAAATAGCCCTTTTCAATCTATCTTATAGTCAAATATTTTTTCATTAAATACATTATTCGCAGCAAAAGGCTTAAATTATCACTTTATTGTTTTAAATAATAAATGCTGCTACCATGAAATCATCACTTTATTAATATACAAATAATTAATTTTAATTATTTTATGTGAAAATATAAAATTTGAAATTGGTTTTGTTCGATTACGTTTTTGCATTGTGTTTAATTTTGACTTATTAATAAACATATTGCGTACTTTCCATGAAGTTGACACTATCCTATAGTTTAAATTCCCTAACTGCTTTCTTATCTTCACTTTATAATCCTTAAAACCTTCTGAGTACGGCAATACTAACACAAATTTAGGCTCATCATCCTTGCTCACACTATTTAATTTATTTAACTCATCAGATTCACACACCTCAACAAAATCACACACAGATTTTCTCAAACATGGATCCTTAGGATTTTTAATAAATTTGTCAACAGTCTCTTTCACCATAATTACTAAAAAGGATTTTGAATAACCGTTCTTCATTAACAATTCAACCAATATGTCAACACTTTTTACTGAATTTTTAAAAGTAGAAGACAAAGACCATGCACGATAAATCAACCCCTTCACCATATTTCTTTTATACTTGAATTCACAAAAACTTTCGGAAGAAGTATAGAGACCAGTAATCAGTTGGTTTTCTATAAATCTCTGTCTCATAATGTTTCTCTTTGCGTTGTATTAACAGATCCAAGAAAGGAAACGATGATTTTTTCTCCGTTTCACATGTGAATACAATGTTTTTATGTAGACTATTCATATAATGCAAAAACGGGCCTCTGATTTTCAAATATAAGAAAAATATCATCCACATACCGTTTATAAACAGTGGGTTGCATACCTTGGAAAGATGCAATTTTCTTTTCTAAGCTTGTTAAATAAATGTACAATTAACAGTAAAATCATTGATCCTGTACGACGCCGTTGGTTTTCTAAATGTTCATATAGAAACCTCTGGAGGCTGATTTGGTAAAATACGCCAATTAAATAAATAAAAATAAAATTGAAAACTATCATTGTTCATACAATAATAACTGCTTCTGGTAATTATTAATAATTTTCAATTATTTTTTGTTGTATTTAATTTATTAATTATATTTCATTGTCATTCATAATTCCAGCTCTACATTCAAAGACATTTGAAAAAGAAACATTCATTGGAAAAGGAAAATTTGGTAAAGTTTATCGTTGCCAGTCTTCTCAAACTAATCGAGAATTCGCAGTCAAATTTATTAACTTAAATTTTATTTCGAAAAAATTAAAAAATTGCGAAAATATTTTGCTAACTGTCAACAATCATTTGAGATATTTAGATCATGAAAGAATTGTAAAATTTTACGGTGCTTTTGTGAAGTCGGATAGTTTGTGTATTTTTATGGAATTTATACCGGGCGTAAGTTACTTTAATCTGATTGGTTAAATAATTAAATAAATATCAAGCATTACTCATTAAATTAAATTAAATTAAGAGTATTTGATTGTGATATTCGATGCAATTTCTGATGGCAGATTATTTTGGAATTTATTTGATTATAGTAAATTATTTTAAAGAAACTACATTTGTTATATCAATGAACGAATATCTCGACTTTCCTTCCTAAAATATAATTTTTTTTTCGTCCTAAATACAGGGATGGCCTGAGAATTTGTGGCGCCTTATGCCAAGGTTCTTAATCGCGCCACATTCATTTTAAATTCATTTTATTTCATTTTTAAACTTAAATATTTTTATTTTTTAAAAATTAACACGTAAAACTTTCAAATTTTATACTAAAATAAGGTAATTAAATAAACCACTAAATGAAACCATTATATAATGCAATGTATAATGTTGGCAGATTTTTTTTAATCTATATTAATTTCACTTTATATGTTTGAATGGTTGTATGAGCCATACAAATCTTGCGACAGCAAATTAAACCACTCCGGTTCTAGGAGTTTTATGTGCGTAGGCGAGATGCGAATTTGCCGCCACATAAATAAAAAATGTTGTAATTTTTAAATTGAATAAAAAATAGGAAAACACTGAATATCTGAACTTAATACATATACTTGTATTTTAATACGAAAAATTAAACAAAATTCAGTTTATAAAAAATAAAAAATAACAAAACAAATAATTTTAAGATTTCTTTTTCAAAATTTCGACCCCAACCCAAAAAAAATCATTTTATATTTTTTTGTTGGAATTGACAAAAAAATTAGAAAATGCCACCTTCTAAAAGTGCGAAAAGTGCCGCCGTCGGCAGTCGTCGACGTTGCCTACGCTTAAAACCGGGCCTGTGGATCGGGCTGTAATTTGGCAGATAGATTCGTCGTTGAGAACAATGTCTTCTTTCAAAGTTTCAGGTTGATGGACTTTTTTGAAAATTTTCAAGTTTATTAATATTTTCAAAATTTCTTTCAAAATATTAATAAAATGTTCTTTTCAAAGTAATAGGTGATATTGCTTATTATTAATTATTTCGTAACATTGAGCACGTTTATTGAAATTTTAATTTTAAGAGATTGTAAGATTGAGATATAAAGTTTTAAAATCTGTTTTTACAGTTAGTTTTTATCTACAAAAGAGAGAAATTACATTTTAAATAATTATTTTTATTTTTACTTACACAATAACTTACAGGCTTGATAGCTGTAAAATTGCTGTAAAATAGACCATTCAGTTCAAATTTACTTACAACATCGTGTTTGATGGGAAGAGTAGCTAAACCATGAAGGTGATCTTGAAGCATTATTTAAGCTTAGAAATCTTTTCTCAGTACTCGCTACAGTTATTGGCAATATTATTACTATTTGTAATGCTAATGTACATCAATTCAACTGACTTATCTAGTTTTACTCAGCCCTTTCAACGTAAGACCAGTGATATGACTTTTTATAAACCACAGGGTTAAGCTGAAACATGATGTATTCTACTTTGGACACGAATATATCATTGGAGTCGTTATCATAACTTTGACCTCATATCGTCAACTGAAAAGTTATGTGATTCTAATACTTCAATAATCTTAAACAAATAGTCTTTGGTACTTCTAATTGCAACAACGTCTACAAATTTAAGAGTATGTTCAAAATTCATCATTTCCAAATGCGAATTAATGTCAAATAAGTCATCAATGTTAGGAAAACTATTTTCTAATTTGAGCTGAAAATCTTGATTGGAACAGTATTCATCAGCGTTAAATGATCTTTTGGAACTTATGAGATCTGAACCTGTGTAGGTCGACTCTGTATCAATATGGTGAATCTCATTTACTCTATATACGTACCATATTTTTAATTTACTATAAAATAAATATAAGTCTCATGGCACCCAAATATCTTGTGAAGGATTGATTTATTTTTCTTATTGTTATTTTGCCGGCCCTGTCTAAATACAATTAATCAATCTCACTTTTCAACAAAATTTGATGAAATAATTTTTACAAAAACAATTTCATTTTGAAATTTGTTTTAATGTTTAAAGTGTAAAATTAAATAAAAGCCATTTTTCTTTTATATGAAATGCGATATATTTACAATAGAATTTGTACATGTAATGTAAAATGCGATATTAATGGTAAGTTGGATTAAGAAAATAATGAATACATGTAAAATAGTTTTGGCTCTATAATCCCAAAAATGTTTCATCAAACTGGATCTTCTGTGAGAGTATTTTGAATCTCGAACGAAAATTGATCAGTGGTCAGCAAGTAATGCAGATGAAGGCTTTCCTTTATAACTCACTGATTTTATGATGAAATCGTTCACCATGCTCATTAGATACATCATACATGTTTTCATGGAAAAAATAAGGGTGGGAATTCATGAAGTGAAGTTGGAGTGGTACAGATTTTCATAGTTCTCCATCATATTCTTGATCAGAAATTCAAAATTTGGAGAATTATCTCGTCCAATGCTGCTTTTCAAACTGGTTTCAGATCGTCATCATCAAAATATTTATCAAGTGCTTTCCGAAACTATTTAATGAGTCCTAATTTATATGTAAAAGTGGCAATATAATATTGTTTGGTGAAGCAAGTGGAGGATTAGCAACATTCTTTATAATTATCTATAAAATATCTGCACAGTTTGCCTTTATTTTATTCGTCTTTCCTTCTCTTATTCTCATTTTCCTTGGCTGAGGCTAAAACCCAAATTACTGATTTTGCTTTTCTTTTGATACTTTTCTCCAACGAATTAATTAGTATTTTATGTTTTACGCAATTTTGTGCCTTTCATAATCTCCCATGCGTTTCCAGCCAAAATAATCTATTCTGTTTCTGATTATTTTTCCAACTTTTAATTCGAATAATTAATTATTTATTAATTTTTTCCAAATTCAGATTCGGGATCTCTAACGCCTAATCATGTACTTTCCCAGAATGTTTTTCGCGTTACGTCATCACTCAAATTATTTACGTAATTACGTAATGATATATAAAAATATGGTTATGTAACAGAAATTGTGAAACAATTGTTTTTTATATTTAATAAATAGTAAATGAAATTATAGAACATTTTGCTATTATTTGTTTACACTGATTTCAAAATTTTCATAGGGCACTCTTCAAAAGAAAATTGGCGACAAAGATTTTCACCATGAAAAATGTATTCATTACACCAGGCAAATACTGGAAGGAGTCGCGTACTTGCATGAAGGGAAATTAATTCATCGAGATATAAAACGTAAGAAAACTTTATTTTCCCAAAGGGTAATTCAGTAATTTTATAGCTGGGAATATTTTATTGGATTGTGAAGATAATGTGAAACTGGTAGACTTTGATTTGAGCCGATTATTGATGAACTCAGATGGTCAGTCATCAAGTGCGAAAACAATTTTTGGGACCGCCATTTATATGGCACCTGAAATTTTTAATGGTGAAAGTTATACATGTTCAGCGGATATTTGGTCAGTTGGAATAACAATTGTTTCAATGATTTCCGGTAAAGATTTTATCTGTTTCTATATATCTCTTCATAAGATAATTGAATAATTTTGAGTAGCACCGACGCTTCCATTTCTATTGAATGATTGAATTCTACATCTTTGTATCAAGTGCATTTGTGAGGGAGATTTTGCTTCACAATACATTTCATTGAATACGACTCTCATATTTTCGTGTTGTTTAAATATTCAATTGCGATGGAGCAGTCTCTGTCATGTGAGCGAAATTGTTCATTTGTTCTTGTCATATCCATCGACTGGACGTTCTGGATCCGACAACGACTAGACATATCAGCAGCAGCTTTACAAAATGTGGCATTTGTAATATACATTCAATGTAGACGTGAATCAGTTCCATGTCCCACAAATTGTTATGATTTCGGAGATTTGAGCAAATTTTATTTTCTTTTTTAAATTTGGGATGCGATCTGATATTTTCCATTAGGTAAACTTCTAACACTGATAACACAGAAATATATGAAGAACAGAAAGATTGATGTTGATGCAATTATACGTAGAATATATAGGTGAAGCGGTTCCATGTATCACAAATTGTTACAATTCCAGAGTTTTGAATACATTTTTGTAAGTTTAAACAAAAGGTGGTAATATAATAATTAATATTAAAACAAGATACCTGATTCAGTCTTTCGTAGTTAAACATTCTAAATAATTACTTTCTTAGGATAAGTTATATCAACCTTAATTCTATTGTCAAAATACCAAAAATATTGCTTAATTTTACATATATTTTGTTTTAATTATATGACAATAAAAATCTTCCAATTTAATTTAAACTGCCAAATATTTATAATCACAAATAATTTAATATAGTAAAACAAATATTGAAATTAATTATAGATAAATATTTGGTAATTATTAAGAATTGGAAAACTTAAATCATCATTTAATTGTTTAAATAAATAATGAAAATAATATTTTTAATAAATAAAATAGGAACTTTTTCAATATAGTTAAAGCATACTAAAGTTAAATCACGTCTTTCAATATTACATTAATATATTAAATGTCCTCCTCCAATTCTTAAATATTTCAAATCTTTTATTTATTTTGTATTATAGGGAAAACACCGTATCATAATTTACAGCCACAAGTTGCCATGTGTAAAATTGCAAACACCAAAAAAATTGAATTTCCTCAAAAATTCAACTCAAAAAAACTGGAATATTTTATTGAAAATGAACTGTTGAATCCGGACCCCCTTAAAAGGTGCAGCGCTGCAAAATTATTGGAATCTGAACTCTTCGATTTGATATTAGGAAACATTCTAGTGCATTGAATTATCCTACAAATTCGGAAAATATTTTTTGTTTTAATTTTGAATAATTAATTTAATTTGTTATTTCATTTCAGTGGCAGATTTTAAAATGTAAAAAGATCTCCTTACTAAGAATTGCTAATTCATTTTACCTAATTTATATACAATAATTACTGGCTATTATAAACAAGACATCAAAATCAAGACGATTGTTTTGTAAAGATTTATTAAAATAAAGATATACCAAATTTTAACTTTACAATTTCTTTTCTATTTTACAATCCATTTCACAAAGATTATTATATAATAAAAAGGTGCTTGCTTGTGTCCTGTGTAATTGTTATATATGAATGTTAGATTACGTGCAAAGTTTTCGACTTTTTCGTAGTGTCTGTCGGAGTTTTAAGTTTTATTGGGATTCTCCTTTCAAAATTATAGCAGTAAGGTGTCAATTTTGGCCGAATGCACTGATTTTTGTTAGTGTATTTATAGTAAATTTACTTTCAATAATAATATTATATTAATATTTATATTTAACAAATTGATTTAATAAATCTGTTATTTTGAGGGATGAGCAATAATTATTAATTATTAATAATTTATTGATAATGAATTATTATTGTTGGGCTAAAACTGAATTTTAGACCCAAAACTAGGGTTGTGAAGGAATGTATGGGCACACAACACGCATACCCAGCATCAGGTGTACTTAAAATAAAAACACCGAGTAAACAAAAATAACACAAAACACAGTACATAAAAATAAATTACCTAAATTAAAAGAAAAATTAAACAAAAGCAAGAAGTGTAGCATAAAACCTACTCAAACACAACATGAACACAGAACAAAAGTAAACAAGTTCGGATAAAAGACGATAAAGGTGGGAAAAGATTTTCAATAAAATCCAACAAAAAGTAAATTAAGAAAATATTTGCATTAAAAATTGGGTAACATCCAAAACAACCCATAAAAATGCCGAAAATGCCGAGCAGACAGGCATGTGCTGGTGGTTGATATGATATATATATATATATATATATATATATATATATATATATATATATATATATATATATATATATATATATGCGTGTGTATGTGTACGTAAATGCTTGCAGCTTCCTGGGCTCGGATGTGTAAAATAGGTATGTTCTAAATTATATTGCAATATCAATTTCTGAATTTGCAACTCTTCTTAGATGCTCTTATTTTTTGGGTGATTTGACTGAGAAATAAGTCGACTTATATATGATATCCCTGTTGACACTCCATTTTGAATGTCAATACACTCTGCTGTTAAAACAAAATTTCTGTTTTAAAATTAACGGGCACTTATTACAATTAAAAAAACAAAATAAACAATCCTGCACCCGGTGCAATTAAAAACAAACAATTGGTTAAATTATGTCTCTAGACTTATTAACATTAAACAACCACAGTTGTTCTCTTCCGTGCCTGCAATCGAAATCGAAAAATTGAATTAAAATAAAGATTAATTAATTTAAATATTTTGTTCTTTGTTAAAGTTAATAAATTTCTGTTTATAAAAGTGCACATTTTAATTGTTACTATTTTTGGAATTATCCCTTTATCCAGCATCTTTAATGTATTTTTGTTTGTCATTGATCTATTGATATAATAAAATTCGATATAATCTTTTTTGTAGCTTTTTCAACAGAATTCCACGCATACACATACATAAGAAATAAGATTTAAATTATGTCATAATGAAATAATACATTTCAAAGTATATATTTGGCAAAAATTTTATTCAGTTGATTTTCCTTACAATTTTGTTTGTTGTTACACTATTTTTTGTGTTTAAATGGAAATGTTATAAATTTTAAGTTCTAAAATCGATATTGACTAATATTTTTATTCCAATTGAAATAAACTTATTATAGCTATTTTTAGATATTTCATTCAACTGATTATAAACATTTTTTGATCAAATATTTTTTAATGAAATATTTAGATATATTTTAAATAATAAATTGATTGTCCAATTATAATAATGGTTAACAATAGTAAAATTAATAGCAATAATAGTAACAATAATAATAATAATAATAACAATAATAATAACACTAATAATAATAATAATAATGATAATAACATTAACAAACAATAAAAATAGACAATTTATAATATTATCAACAAACAAGATAAATTTATTCGTATGGGGTTTATTTTATTATAATGTCACAAAGAACCAATAAATCAATATACTTGCATAAACAGATCACATCAAATTGTTAATAATAAGTTATTATCATAAGTCAATATAATAATTTTTATTCCTTTCATTACATAGATACCATTTTTATTGATTATTGTCCACATGTATATTTATTCTGTACCTATTTGTTCCTATTATGTAATATAATAATTTTTATTCCTTTCATTACATAGATACCATTTTTATTGATTATTGTCCACATGTATATTTATTCTGTACCTATTTGTTCCTATTATGTAGTATTTGAGCTTCAAAGTCTTTAACGTTCTTCAATCTTCTAACAATAGGATTTTCATAGTTATTTGCAATTACATCCATCAGTTGATATGAATTGTTTTACATGTTTATCGCTGATTCCGTTTTTGGTTGTTGCTGCTTGTTATTTAATTCTAAATCTTCATATGGCATAAATTCTGCTGTTGCTAGTAGTTCGAAAGGCATGTAGTTGTTGCTTTTTAAATTTAAACAGTTAAATTTCTTCTTTCTTCTTTTGCATTTTTTGAAAGTTGACTCGATCTTGCTTATCTCGTTATTAAAACAAAAGGTTTTAAAACTTCAAAAATATTTAATTAATTATATAATAATTAAACTAAATATAATATAATACGAAGGCACTACAGTATCTATATATCACAATTATTTTACTGTAAACCATCTTAAATGAAGTAAATTAAATTATCAACTAATTTTCTATTAAAACTAAACAATTTATAAAGCTAATGTCAATTTAATAATCAAGTATAATTGGTAGCTAGTTGTTAGTTATTGGTTGTTGGTGCTTGGTGGTTAGTAGTTGGTTATTTGTAACCAATTTTCGATACCTGGTTGTAAATATATGGTAGAGAACTATTTATTCGCTATGTATTTTTTACTAAACGCTAGGTATTTTATAAACACTTCCTATGTAGATAAATACATAGTATCAGTAGAGTAAAACACTTCTATGTTAATTAATTAATTCTAGATATTTAATACATTCGCTAAGTAATTAATTAAAAACTATGTAAAATAAATAAATGCCAGTAGGTAGATAGTGGCGTCCTGCAACAATTACCCCCCCCCCGGGGGGGGGGGTTGTTGCAACTTTTTTTTTGTTGCAACTTTTTTTGTTGCAACTTTTGATTACGCAATTTTTTCACACTATAGTGAGGGCGTCTTTTTGGTCCTGGGATTTTCAATACAAAAAATTTTTTTCAATACAAAAACGATGGTCCTGGGATTTTCAATACAAAAAAATTTTTTCTATACAAAAATCCGACTACCAATAAAAAAGCATGGAATTTTCAGACTATAGTGAGGGGGTCTCGATCGTCCTGGGATTTTCAATACAAATAAAATTTTTCTATACAAAAATCCGACTACCAATAAAAAAGCATGGAATTTTCAGACTATAGTGAGGGGTCTCGATGGTCCTGGGATTTTCAATACAAATAAAATTTTTTCAATACAAAAATCCGACTACCACTAAAAAAACCAAGGATTTTTCAGACTATAGTGAGGGGGTCTCGATCGTCCTGGGATTTTCAATACAAATAAAATTTTTTCTATACAAAAATCCGACTACCAATAAAAAAGCATGGAATTTTCAGACTATAGTGAGGGGGTCTCGATGGTCCTGGGATTTTCAATACAAAAAAAATTTTTTTCAATACAAAAAGGCAGTATACACTGAAAAACATTGGTAATTTAAGGTCTCAGGGTATTTTCAATACAAAAAGGTGGTCTACACTAAAAAAGCCAAGGATTTTTCACACTATAGTGAGGTGGGTCTCCTTGGTCCTGAGAAAAAGGTGGTCTACACTAAAAAACGTGGTAAATTTTTCAATTAAAGTAAATAATGGTTCTAAAAAATTAAATTATAGTTAATTATGGTCCAAATTTTTCAAATACAGTAAATAATGGTTCTAAAAATTAAATTACAGTAAATTATGGTCCAAATTTTTCAATTAAAGTAAATTTAGGTTCTAAAAATTAAATTAAAGTAAATAATGGTTCAAATTTTTTCAATTACAGTAAATAATGGTCCTAAAAATTAAATTAAAGTAAATAATGGGTCTAAAAATTAAATTAAAGTAAATTATGGTCCAAAAATTTTGAATTTCAGTAAATTTTGGTTCTAAAAAATTAAATTAAAGTAAATTATGGGCTAAGATTTTCGAATTAAAGTAATTAATGGGCTCAGATTTTTGAATTAAAGTAAATTATGGTCCAAATTTTTAAATTAAAGTAAATTAATGTTCTAAAAATTAAATTAAAGTAAATAATGGGCTAAGATTTTTGAATTAAAGTAAATTAATGTTCTAAAAATTAAATTAAAGTAAATAATGGTCTAAATTTTAAAATTAAAGTAAATAATGGTCAAAATTTTTAAATTAAAGTAAATTTAGGTTCTAAAAAATTAAATTAAAGTAAATAATGGTCCAAATTTTAAAATTAAGTAATAAATGGTCAAATATTTTAAATAAGTAAATTAAAGTAATAATTTTTTAAATAAGTAAATTAAAGTAAATTAAAGTAAGATTTTTAAATTTATTAACAAAAAAGTTGAAGGTGTTTGAGAATTGAAATTTTTTAATGAAAATTTTTATGAAATAATTTTTTAAGTAATTTTTAATAGAAATTTTAATGAAATATTTTTCAATGGTAATTTTTAATGGAAATTTTTATGGAATAATTTTTTAAGTTAATTTTTAATGGAAATTTTTATGAAATATTTTTCTATGATAATTTTAGATGGAAATTTTTAAGATAATTTTTAATGGAAATTTTTATGAAATATTTTTCAAAGACAAATTTTAATAATAATTCAACAACAAACCAACAACTTAGTAGCAACATATATTTACAACCAGATACCTACAACTAGTTACTAACAACCAGTTACCTGATACCAAGTAAAAGACACCAAATAATAACAACCGACAACAACCAAGTACTAAGCCCTGTCAACTAGATACCAAGTACTTACAACCAACATCAACCAGATACCTACAACTAGATACCAAGTACCTACAACCACCTACCCATTAACTAGCTACTAAGTACTAACAACCAGTTACCACCTACCAAGTACATACAACAAACAACAACCAAGTACTAAGCATTATTAACCAACTACTAAGTACCTACAACCAAAAACAACCTTAACTATCCTTAAAGATTGATATTTTAATGATAAGTACCCTTAAAAGATCATATATTCACCTCAAACTAACAAGATTCCTTAAAATATCTTAAATGACTATATTTCTAACCCTTAATTCATATTATTACAAATATCATCTAAAAAGCATCAAATTTCCTTGAAATAACTCTATCTATAAAGATTAGTATTTTATCGATAAATATCCTTAAAAGGTTATATATTTACCTCAGACTAATAAGATTGCTTAAAATCATTTTAAATGACTATAATTCTAACTTTAATTCCTATTGTCACGAATATTTCCCTATAAAACATGTAAATAAATTGGTCATTAACCCTAAATAATTTATAAAATCTAATGATAAAAGTGGTTATAATTAAATTTTTGTTAATCATTGTACTCGAAATTTAAAATAAATATAACTGACTAGGTCCCATTGAAAGATTAAATTTATCCATTCAATAAAATATATTTCTTCAAATGATCATTTTTACCGATATTCAACCGATTTAATTACTAATTAAATCAAGATTTCTTCCAATAAAGATCAATTTTATTTAGTTGTCGATGTTTTAAATCAATATTTCTCAACTTTTGTCGTTGTCCGTCTAAATAAAGATAAAAATAATTTAAAGTTGATATCAATCCCAATTATCTGTAAAGATTTCATTGTCAAAACCAAGTAAATCGATCATTATCCCTACTTAATAAACCATAAATCTAAATTAATATACAATGGATTAATCACAACCTAATAAAACGATATAATTTCACATTATTATTGATTCATAACTGACTAATGTATTGCAATTTCCCTTAAAACATTTGATATTTTACCAACATCTCCCTTACAATGATATATTCCCATCTTAACTCATCCTTCATTAAATTCAATCGACTATATCTCCCTTACAATGATATATTCCCATCTAAACCCATCTCTCAATAAACCCAACCGACTATTTTCCCATCTAAACCGATCTCTCATTAAATCTAATCGATAATATCCCATCTTATCCGATCTCTCAGCAAATATTTCTACCCTTTTAAACATCTATCCGATTATATCCCTTAATTTCCCTAAATATTCCACCAACTTGAGCCCTTTAATATATATCAATCCTCTTAAAATCCTTAGAGAACTTCAAAAAGTATGAATTTTCATTAACTGTTAAAGACACCAGGCATTCTTCCATTGAAATAATTTAGAAGCTAAATAATAAGAGCCCACTAACCAATCAAAATTCACTAAAATTTTCTACAAATATTACCATCAAATACCTAACTGGAGATGATATATATTGATTGATTATAATTCTTCATCGATTCAACCAATCATTTTCAAACAGCAAACTAAATTTCTGTATATCCTACAATCATTATCACGTAAATTTAAAGTCCCTGATAAAGTTATGTTTTTTAAAGTGCATCAATGTGTAAATATTCTTAGAAAATTATTCAATATCCTCATCAAAATTTATCCTATCACTTGATTATTGTACAAACTAATTATTAACCTCATTATAAATAAATTTTTATTTAAAATTAAAAAACCAATCAATAAAAATACATTCAATTATCAAGAAATTAATTAAATTTACCTTAGAATTAGCATTAAATTACAGATATTCACAAAAATGATAGAAATCCGCAAAAATAATGGAAATTCACAAAAATAATGGAAATTCATAAAAATGATAGAAAATTACAAAAAATGATGGAAATTTACAAAAAACGATAAAAATTCACAAAATTCGGGGGGATACAAATGATTAAATAGTTGAAAATCGGGAGGATATTAGTGATTAATTAATGGAAAATAGAGAAT
>CAUHTR010004841.1:0-33062 GCA_959609185.1 Schmidtea polychroa | reverse complement strand
TTTTTTTATTTTTAGATTATCAGGAAGAATTTCGTCGATTAAGATCAATACTTTTAGGTTTAATTACAAATTGTAGAAAGTATGAATCTATGCGACAACGAATAGTGACATCCAATCAATCATTACGTGAGGAAAATTGCAATTTAGAAATGATTGTTCAACAATTGCGATATAATCGAAATCTTGTACTTGACTTTGATGATTTATCTGACGATTCAGGAATATAGAAACATTTATTATATAAGCATTTTGTTGGGTTTTGGATTATTTCAAGTCGGTTCTCTCTGACTCCTGGTGTTCTTTAAATTAAAACAATGAACGACCCAACGTATATTGAAACAACAGGTTCACAAATTATTATCACGCTACAATTTCTGATCAAAGTTTTATACGATTCTCCGCTCGGCGTTGATGCTTTGCAAACAAACAATATTCACCTTTTGATCCTTTAGTTCTGTTGACTCTCGTTTTCCTCGGTTTCGGTTTGGTTTGATCTCTTTTCGCCTTTCCGTATTCTTAATTCTATTTCTTCTTTTCCCTACTTCCCTAATTCGTTTACCGCTTTTCCTACTGTCTAGTTCTTCGAACCCTAGCTGAGGCAGAATGCCGATTTTCTCTGATTTTCCCTTTGCTTATATACTCCTCGAAATCAGGATGACAAATGGTTATTGCCGAGCCAATCTTTCGTTTGACATTTTCTCCTACGTGTTTGCTTCGGCTGTCATCCATAATGGTCCAACGAATCCAGATAATTAATGGCCCTACCGGTCTTCCTACGCGGCGCTATCTTCTCCTTACTCTTTTCCCATTAATCATTGTGTCAAGCTAATGGGCCCAAATCTTCCTTTTGTTTGCCTTTCTTCTTGTTTACCCAGCTCGGGTTTCCTTTATCTCTCGGGTTCTCCATTGGCTCGGGTTTCCCATTAGCCCGGGTTTTCCATTAGCCAATTAATTAATTAATTAACGTTTTCTGTTTTCACACGTTTGAATGTTTTCGACCCTTTCTAACCCTTTTCTGATAAATCCCTAACCATCATCTTGTTAACCATTAGCTAATCTATACCTGTCCCGTTTTTCCCATTCGATTTCGATGATTTTTCCATTTATTGATTTTTCTCGGATTTCCGGATTCTCGCCTTTCGTAATTGCTTTTTGCATTTTCTAATACAGTTTCCATCGCACTTTCCTTTACTATTAATTCTGTGCACGATCCCGCTTTTATTTGCCTTTTTTTTCTCGCTTACTTTCCATTTGACTTATTATCCTAAATTTTATTTAAATTTTTAGTTTTAATTTACAGACCTCAACAATTTTATTTTAATAAAATATTTTTCAGTTGTATTTTATAGTGACTGTTCTTCTTGGGTTGATTTGTCGGTCAAACATTTTGATGAAACCCTTTTAGTTTCTCTAAGACAAAATTTCTGAGACAATGTGATAGAGTTGATAATCTACGAAATTATACAAGGTTGAAAAAAATATTATTCGTGCTAAATCCATTATTAGGTAAATCTATTTAAAAGTAAACAAATATCGTAATATTTTTTTAAATTTTGCAATTTGACATTTGACAAATTATTACTGGTGACATCAATGTATATATTAGCCCTGACCTTTAAACTTCAAAATGAATTGTTAAATTTTGGTATTAAACATCTTGTCCATCACAGAATATTATTAGTTATGTTGAAATTAATTTTACTCACAACTCTACTTTATGTAGTAGACATCTAAAAGATTCAACATCTAAAAAGACACATTCATTCATCACAGTCTGATAGTTTCGATTTAATATCATTCAATTCTAGATGATTGCCAAATTGGATTCTGATATATTTCCAATTGAAAATCCCCTTGATAGTATTGCAAATATTACAATAACAGTTGTTTTATTTGTTTTTTTGAAAAATAATATAAAATTTTAATTTATTATTATTAATATTAGGAATTATTATGAAATTGGTAAGGATTAATAAAGTCTGGCCTAATAAATGCTTCTGGTTTAAGTAAATTCCTGAATATTGAAAAAGATTTATTTTATATTATCATATAGCTGTATTTGTTAATTTTGAATTCACTGATTGAATTTGTAAGGAAATATATTTTTTAATCCAATCTTAAGAAGCTTTTATTGGTAAATGGCAATAAACTGCAAGTGATAATTTGAAGATTATTTAAAAGAATTGAGTAATGTTTCACTAATTTTTAATTTTTAAAATGATTAATATATAATTTTTCTATTATGTGTTGGAATGATTATTTATAAATTTGTAAATTACCGTAACCGATGGAGTAACTCACCTTAAACCCTTACTTCAATGAAAAACATCGAAACGAAATTTAAACTTGACGAAGAATTCGATGAAACATATGTTGATATTATAAAGTGATGATTTTTTGGTAGCAGCATTTATTATTTAAAACAATAAAATTATAATTTAAGCTTTTTGCTGCAAATAATGTATTTAATGAAAAACTTTTTCGACTATAAGATATATTAATAATCTTGCTTTATAAATTTTATTATAATTTATATTAGTTTTAAAATATTTTCCAACTATAGAAATATTGTGATTTAATTTTATTAATTATGATAAAACACATTCCAAAAATGGATTTCTGTAATTCTAAGAATATGAATGATTCACTTATATTTAACTTCACTTATATACATTAATAATTAATCTAAAATGATATTTGAAAAATTAACCATATCTTAAAACTTTAATATTCCATTAATAAATAATTTCAAAATCATACCAAATAATAAATGTCCGTCGTATTCAATTTTCCATAAATTTCTACACTGTACTTTGGTTTTTATTCGAATTTTAAGATGATTACCACCATTCAATTGGTCAAGTTACAATTTGGTTAATTTAACCAAATTTAAGTAGTATTTATATACCTGTATATAAATTGATTTGTACACAAATGGTCTCGATTAAAGTATGGTATTGAATTATTTTAATCTAAATATTTAATTAATCCTTTTGAATAGATTTGCATAATTGGTTACATCGGATTGACCAAATTGAATATTTTCAAAAACGTTTCAAAGTGTTCTCGTCAATAGATATATTCAAAATCACACAATAAACCATACGAATATTAACGAATATTAATTTGTGTGCATTGAAAAGCCTTAAATGTACACACATTATTGCAATCATAAGTTGCGGTGGTTTACAAAGTCATACAAAACCTGGTGATTTTGTAATTTCGGATCATTTCTTTGTTGATCGAAAAAATAAAAGATTTCAAACTTTCTATGATGGACAACCTAATTCATCACAAGGTGTTCATCAGAATCCAATGAGTGAGCCGTTTTGTGAGATAATCCGTCAGGTATTAAAAATTTTATTTGGTATTTTCAATGTTTGTTAGATATTGTTAAAGGCTGCTGCACAAGTATGTGAGGAAGTCCATAAATCTGGAAAATTTGTGACCATAGAATGACCAAGGTTTTCTTCAAAATTTTAATCAAAGTTTTGGAATCAAATGGTAGTTTCTGTTATCAATGTGACTACTGTTCCGGAAATGATTTTTGTCAAAGAATTAAGCTTATGTTATGCATCTTTGGCAATTGTGACTGACTACGACAGCTGGCTGGATACTTATAATTCAGTACATATTCAAAAAGTTGCTCATGTCATGAAATCCAATACCTCGCGTGTGATAAATATTATTATTGAATCTATTAAGTTAATTAATGACGAAGATTTGTTTGAATGATTTTTTTTTATTTATTCGAGTGTTAATGTTACAATCATTTAGGATCTTATTAAGCAATATACTGTTTGTTACTCCGGCCATTTTGATCATTGGTACAAAATAAATTATACATTTAGATGGCAGCCTCTCAATTCAATTCAATCATACAAAATTATCCAAATTTGAAATGTTGATAAGTTAAAACAAATATGTTTTTTGTAATTTTCCTGATTTTAAAATTATTTAATGATTATAGAGAAAAATTTATTTTTAAAATCAATAATTTTGAATTTTTGATCTTTTAAATATGAAAAATATAAATCAAAACATTTGAAGCAATGAAAACAAACTAATGCTGGTTCAAAATTTTCTGTTGTTTGATGACTGGAGTTAATCTCAAATTTTTCTGCTTCATGAATTCAAAATTACACAGAAGTTAGAACTAAGCGATTCTAAGCAGAGATTTGATGATTATTTTTCGGATTTCGAGTTTTCAATTAAGACCTTATTAACAATGGGTTCATATGCGTACACATGAAATTCCGTTTTGCAGCGAAAAAATTAGACTTTAATTTTTTGTACCTTTTTAAAATTTTTCTTTGGGAAATTTTGTGAAAATTTTTGAGTTGGGAAAATTTGGGGAAAATAATTATTTGGCTTTTTAAATTTTGGGAAATTTTTGAGTTGGGAAATTTATTCTGGGGATTCTTTGATTTGAAAATATTTTGTAAATATTCCATGTGATTTTTTCTAGTATTTTGTTGATTTTTTCCAAGTATTTTTATATACGAAATTTCTAAATGGTGTGACCTTAAAATTTTCAAATTTATCCAGGCATTTTTATTTTTCAAAATTTATTCTAAGTCAAGTGGTGTGACCTTCACTTTAAAGTACTTTCATATTTAAAAAAAATTTTTCCAAGTATTTTATTAAAGCTTCTGTTCATTGTCTCACGGTGTGTTGAAGAATATGATTTTATTTCTATAATATAAGATTTTCTATGTTTGATAATATATGAATGATGTTAAATTATGGCATTTAATGTTGATCTTAGAGACTTTGAAGCTCATTTTCCATGGAAACTATACATTTTTTCTATATATAGACTACATATTTTCTTGTTCGTTATAAAATTCCGAGTTTAAAAACCAATTCTCCAGGGGGTTAGTGATGTGGATGGGACATATCCATCTACTACTGACCCGAAAAACATATAAAGAAAATGACACACAAATGCTGAGAAGTTGGACAGCAATGATTTATGATTAATGAAATGCTTTTTTCTTACTGATGAACTCAAAAAAACGTTCAACTTTGATCTAGTTTTATTATCTCTCAACAATTCATTTATTTTCATTACGATTATAGATCCAAATTATTTTTCCTTATGTAACAAAAATTTTAGTCACAGTATTTTCCAAGTGTCTCTAACACTTGCCAATAACACTTGAAAATGGCAGTGCTGAAAATGATTATTTTAATGATAAATTTAATGATAATCTCAAATATCCTAAATATATATTTGTTCTCTCCGAGTTTCTCAAGGTAATGAATATAAAATGAAAAGAAAACAACAAAGACCTTCTGAAAATACATTATAAAATATAAAATAAATATTTATTGTCAAATTGAATTTCCGTTTATTTATTGTTAACAAAACATGCCTTGATATTTTTATTAATGTTGCAAAATCTATTTGCATATAAATATTTTATTGCATTTATTTATAGAATTTTATTTCATTATTCCAATGGAAATTCGTTTATCTTGATTAGGATATTTAATTTTTTTTATTTTCTTTTTCTGCAAATATTTTTATAGTATGTAATAGAAATTATGTACGTTGTGATTCGTAATTATTGACAAACGTTTAAAACAAAATTCTTAGTCAAAGTCAATTATTTTACATAATTAGACACTTTATACCATATTTAAAATAATTAAGGTTTCCAACCCGGATATTTGGATTATTTGACGAAATTTTACCATCAGATAATCGGTATATTTTGTGCATATTAAAAATAAAATATTAAAAGGAATTTCCTCAATTTATGCACTCATATTAAAAAAAATTATTATTTTTGTTCAACACAATTAAATTTAAATCTTCTTTTAACATTAATTTATTAATTATAATTTTAAATTCCCTTGTTTTTTCTAAAAATTTAAACAATTAAGACATGGTAATTATTAATATTGATGCAATTATTGGTCACAAATATAATCATTTTTATATAAAATAATTTAAAATACTTTAATATAATATGATATAATTTAATATAAACTTTAATAAACAAATTTAACACCAATAGTTGTTTCAACTAACTGATCACATTTATAACATTTATACTATCATTTCTAAATAGGAGTTTTGGAACTCCTACAGTTTCTATCAAAGTTTTTTAGGGAATGAATAATTGTGGGTTATGGTTCAAAATCTGTCGAGTAAATTTTTTTGTGTCGTTTAAATTTTTTTATGTATAATAATTTTATGGTAATTATTGTTGTTTTCGATATTTAACAATTTTCAGCTGTTCTTGTAATATTATCTTCTAAAATAAATGCTTCAATAATTTTAATTAGTTTTCTGAATGATAGTTTATAATTTTCCAACAATTTTTTTTCGGAATGAAAAGCATCCTTTACATTTTTGCACCACCACTCAAATCCATTAATTCTTCTTTTTGCTTTAGTAAGAGACATTCGAATGCCATCGGGCATTTACATCGATCTCTATATCGCATAAGTTCTAGAAACAATGATTCTTTTGATAATTCGAAGATAATCATAATATGGGCAATAATGATATTTAATAAATTTAAGCAGGCTTTATTATACATAAAAATTTATTATACATAAAAAAATTTACTTCACATTAAAAAATTTACTCGACATATTTTGGACCATAACCCAATTGCGTTGTCTCGTGGCAGCTGTTTTCATTCATAAAATACTTAGTACACCGAACTGCGAAAGTTAACATTGTCTATAATCTAAAAAAAATCAATAAATATATATTATAGGAACACACAAACTTACCTGTGTGTAAAAATTTAATGCTGCGAAAGTTAACATATTTATTATACACCCAATTCCGAAATTTAATAACCTCTATAATTCACGTTGGTGTGCACACCAGTTGAGGTGAGTCACCATTTACGTGAAAATGAAGTTATTCAATTTCATTTACATTTCATTTACATGTATTCAATTTATTAAAAATGGTTTTCAGGTAATTCTTTTAATTTCAAGTAACTTTTAAGACTTGAATTTTGATTTTATATAATTATGAGATCATTATTCAAGTTCTTAAATATTATTGTTAGTCAGCATTTATAATATAACATTGATAATTAAATTTCAGGTGTTTTTTTAGGAATTTTATGATATTTTATGCATTTATCTGGAATTATTTCGTTAAAATGTAAGTTAAATATATTTTTAACTATATAATTAAACTAATCACCGAAGACATTTAATATTTTAATGCAATTTTCTGTATATCTATGAAAATATTAATTTATTAAAATAATTTATTTAAATTTACGATTTGCGAATTTCTTTCTGTAAATCAAAAGATCTCGAAGGACGTTCAATATTTGAAATGCTGCCTTCACACATAATATAAAATATTTTAATGTTTTGTAATTTAATGAATAAAACTTACATTGTATTTTCTTCTTTTTCTCTAAAGCTCAAGGTAGAGCTGTCGGAATCTAAATTAAAAGTATTTCCTTGCATATTTTAATAATTTAAAAATAATTATATTTTAACGATATTAACAATATGTTAACAGTTATTTATTTCGGAACAAAAACATATATAAGAAATTTGCATGCATTTTTCATTATGTGTTTTGTGTTGGTGTGTTCAATTCTTTTTCTATCACCTTCACAAATCTTATAATAAAGTTATTAAATTTCGGAACAATAAATTTCTACATACAGGTAAGTTTGTATGTTCCTATACTATAAATTTATTGATTTTATTTTAGATTATAGAAGTTATTAAATTTCGGAATTAGGTGTAGGAATCTAAAAAGTGAGAGAAAATAATTAAGCATATTAAACACAGCACACATAATGAAAAATACATACAAAATTAATAAAGTGTTTTTGTGCGAAATTAACATTAATTAACATAATCAATATTTTCAAATTATTTAAAAGTTATGCACAAAAAAAATTTTGAATCAGATTCAAACTGCTCTACCTTGAGCTTTAGAGAAAAAGAAGAAAATACATCGTAAGATTTAATTATAAAATAATTTAGAATATAAAATTTCTTTAGATTTACAGATATTGAAAGTCCTTCGACATCTTTGAATTTGCAGGAAAAAAATCGCAAATCGTAAATTTTAATAAATTATTTTAACAAATTAATATTTTCATATAATTACAGAAAAAGACAAACTTCGAAAGAAGATTACAAAAACCTAAAAAACTTTTTTATCCATGTTTTCCTAAATGTCTTAAAAAAATAAATGTTTGGTGATTACTTTATTTATTTATAATTATAAAAATATCTAACTTACATTTTTACGAAATGAATCCAAATAAATCCAAATAAAATATCATAAAATTCCTAAAAAACACCTGAAATTTAATTATTAATATATTATATTATAAATGATGACTAACAGTAATATTTAAGAACTTGAATAATGATCTCATAATTATATAAAATCAAAATTCAAGTCCTAAAAATTACTTAAATTCAAAAACTTACCTTAGAACGATTTTTGAAAAATTGAAAAAATGAAATTAAGTTAACATTGACATATAAATGGTGACTCACCCCAACTGGTGTGCACACCAACGTATATTATAGACAATGTTAACTTTCGCAGTTAGGTGTATAAGCGTTGGAATTTTTTGAATCTACTCAAAATTTACAGTGCAACCACACTATTAGTTTTACGTAATTTTAATTTGAAAATTTAGTGAAAGTAGTTAGTGTGGATAAAAATTAAATATATTTATAAATTTTATCGTGATTTATAGCAGAGGACGGTATAAATTGAGCTCTATAAATTGATACCTTTATGTTGCGCTTCCTACCTCTAGAAAATTTGATGAAAAGATTTTATTAGTTTATATAAAAACTACATGTATTTCAGAAGCAATATTGTTATTTGTATATAATGTGGACATATTATCATTAACATGTGATGCGTCCGCGATTCTGGTCAAATATGGAAGAATCGTGGACAACATATCTCAAGTTTGTTATAACCAAGGTTTGTATTTAACAATAACAGATGCATAGTATAAAAAACAACAAGGAAATAACAGACTATGATGATGAAGATTTAAAGTTGAAACTGTCGAAAACAGCAATAATTACATGAACAATAATTAAGATATACCTTACTCTCTATTACACTTATTTGAAGTTATACGGTTTAATAAAGTCTTCCTTTTTGTGAAAATTTTATTTGATCGAACACAATTTCATAATCTAACATTTGAAAATTGTATGGTGAATCATTTTCTAAGAAATGATCCAAACATGGAACGTGTCATAAAATGCAAACGAGATATGAAGGATTGTTTGGCTAGGTAACAAATGTTGTATAAAAACTCAATAGACCAAAAGTTAAACCGCGTATAACAAATTTTTATTAAAAAAGTCGGTGGCACAAGACCTTTTGAAAAGTAGTTTGGCAGTTCAAAACAGTATCACCTAACGAAAGTCCTAATTAAAGAGCTTGACAGATGTCGCTATTTCTTGTGATGATAACAAATTTGGTCCAGTACATTGTAGACAATTGCGCTTATTATTAAGTAACGACGAATTATTATGCGGTTTATTATTTGGTTAACATGGAACGTATACCAATTTGACTATTGGAAGCTTATCTTCTTTTTAAGAATTTTTACACACATTTCTGAGGAAGGTTTCTATTGTGTAAAAAGAGTTATGTATATAAATAATTTCATATAAATAATTTCGGATGTAATTTCAAAATCGCTTTGTTTCAATGAGTATTTAAAAATGACGGTATTTTTGTGGACGGTTTGAAGTTATTAAATTAACAGGATACTACTGTCATTTTAACAGCGACGTATTTTTCATAACAATTTCTAATGAATGTTTATTCATTCAATTATATATCATTTCGTTTTTTGTAGGTATTTTTATATATTCAATAGAATTTCCCATTTTCTCACTTGAAATTCCCATGAAAATTTATTGAATTAAATCATAAACATCGGTCACCCTTCGAGGTCAAGCGGAAAATTTATTTAATATAAAATCAGAAATGTAATTATAGACAGTAATATATATTCGGATTATGTATTAACCGAATTCGATAAGCTTGTCAGACTCTCAAATCCTGGCATTTTAAAAATATTTCAAAAATAAAATAAAAGTTATTCATTTGTTTAAATTAATGACCGATTTTAATAAAATATTTTTATATTCATATTTCCATAAATATCTTAAATTTCTCTACAGGATTTATTCATTTTATCACTGCTAGGTTTTAAATGATAATGATAATCTTAAATTATATAATAATAACTCCTGTATGTATTACATAATGATCAGGCCAGTAACGACGACGTAATCATGCACGTTTTTACCTAATCACAGGATTTTCATAGAACGTATGACACGTAATTAGACACACTATTATGTAATATTGATATTTTATTGTAGTAAAGTGATCGCCATTTTTTGTTTTAATGAAGTGATTATCATTTTCAAATATTCTTTTGTTTTATTGAATTAGTTGATTTATTACGTAATGAAAGTTAGCAAGAGCTGTAATACGAGAATCGAGGAAAATCAGTGGTCGAGTGAGAGTCGGTAAAATTGTGACAATTAAAGAATCCGAGTGATCAATTGGGTATCTGATTGCGAAAACCGTAATGTGAGATATTGGAAATGTCAGTGGTTCAGTGAGAGAAATATGAGTTAATTGAAACAGAGTTATAATTTGGACGATTTATTTCAATAGGTATTTTATTATAATTATTATTATTTTTTACTATGATTAATATTATTATTACTATTTCATAATCAGAAACATTGTTACGGTAATATTATTATCATTATTATCATTATTTTTTTTACTATTATTATAATACAAAACCTTATGAAGACAAGATGAGACAAAATTAAGAATACTTTACTTATATCCAAATACTTGAGTGATGAACAGAGCTCGCGTTTATTCTATCGTGTCTGGTTTAATCATAGTTTTCGTTGTAACATAGCTACACCATCGAAGCATGATGTCATTTAAACTGGTGATGGTATCTGAATAATTATACATTGCGCACCATGGCCTTATTTCAAAAAGCCATTTCCGGTAGTAACCAAATACTACTCAGACATAAACATTATTACATAATGGTACACACGGACTGGATGTGTTCTAGTTCGTAGGCTCTATGATTAAGAATATTTGCAGAGGCATTACATATTTAGATTTCAGATATCCATCACGATATCCGTCACACAAAACCATATATAAATAAAAATATAAAGACGATCCCGAAAGCCTTATAATATTAAAATATAAAAAATAGTCTATGTTGTGTAAAATACGAAAGTTATGAATTTGTTTGTATGATTATATCATCATTACTAGCCAGATGATTACGTAATAAACAAAGGGTGGGTATTGATAGGACCTGACATAGTATCCTATTATATGAGCCACTGAAAATTGACTTTTAACAAGTCTTGTCCATCCTAACATATTGTCTGACATTACTTTACTAAACTTCAAGGAACAAAATCTAAGCAGCCTAAGCAAGAATATTCTTTCCATCGCCAAATACACGATACAAGATTTGTAATTGCAAAGAACTTATGCCTCATCGATTATTTCAAAATGAAAATATAAATGAAAAGTTTTTATAACTTTCATTATTTTAAAGATATAGAAAGTTGTTTAAGATAAGAAAACGAAAAGTGAATAAAAGCAAAGTCAAAAAATTTAATTGCATGAACAAAAATGATTAATCCAATTATAAAATTGTATTTTGCTTGTAAAAAAATATTAAACATGAGGTTTCATGATTTACTGAAGATAAGGACAATGTTTATTTATTTATTTCCATTCTATATCGATTTATTATTATTATTATTATTATTATTATTATTATTATTATTATTATTATTATTATTATTATTATAATAAATATTATTATTGTTGTTGTTGTTAAGATCATTTGAAAATTAATGAAATTTATTATCTGTTGTCACATTTTTGTTAAAAAGTTGTTATAATTTGAATTTATAAAAGGAATGTTACGAATAATATTAGTACAAATGGTTATTGTACCATTATTAGTTGGTGGCAGTCCACTAAATGGACGAGTCTTAGAATTTAAATTAATTTTCTAGATTTTCTATACGTTTTATTTTAATTGTTTTTTGATTTAATAAATTTTAATAAATAAGAATGTTTTATCTAATTGCAATTCTATTTTCTAAGATTTATTAAGTTTTAAATATGCCTTTAACATTTTGATTTCCTTTGCGTTTTTATTAGTAATAACGAGGAGTTCCTCTTTAGCATTTACTTTCTGAACAATCCATTCATTTTGTCACATTCTACAATTGATTAGATATTCGCTCTGAAACAAAATTCAGAATATCAAATGCAAAGCAAAAGAAACCAATAAGAAAAAATTAATGCGAAAGAATGCAAAATTTGTTATTTTTTTAAAATGGAGTGAACAGGACCGATTTTGGGTCAAAATAGCTTACTTATAATTTATTTATTTGAATTATTTTCATTTTTAAAAAATGAGAATTTTTAGAGAAGTGAAAAAAGTGAAAAAGTTTACAATTTACAAAAAGTAAGAGGAACTTCAAATGAAATTGGTAAACAATTGAATTATGATACAATTTCAGAAAAAGATAACTGCCAAAGGGATTTAATTCCTTCTCATAGATGAATCAATTTTCAGATTCATTTTGACCAATCAGAAAGCGAATTGGAATCGATTATTTATTCTCTCAATATTTCTACAGCAATCCAAAATAATTTACCTTACTAACTAAATTAAAAGTCTTTTGGAATTTAATTCTTTCTCTACGAATAAAAATTAATTCTTGTATAACAATTCAAATTCTTTTTCATTATAATAATTAATTTTCGGTCAATTGCATAAATTTACAATCCATTTCTATACATTATTATTATTATTATTATTATTATTATTATTATTATTATTATTATTATTATTATTATTATTATTATTATTATTATTATTATTATTATTATTATTATTAGTATAAAGTGATGATTTCTTGGTAGCAGCATTTATTATTTAAAACAATAGTGATAATTTAAGCCTTTTGCTGCGAATAATGTATTTAATGAAAGAATTTTCGACTATAAGATAGTAGTCCTTGACAAATCTTAGACATTGAAGAAAGGTCTGACAAACAACAAATAAAAAGAAAACATTTGCACAGAACATCCAGTCACTGAAAAATATATGCTTGTCAATTGCGTCACGTGCAATGAATGCAAAAAATATATATTAGAAGTACGCTCAGGAACTTGTATCAACGAGTTTAAGAACATTTAGCTACTGTTGAGAAATCCTAGTTATACAGAATATCAAACAAAGAAGAAAAGAAAAAAATAATTTAATTGAAATCTTAGTCAATGACAAAATTCTACAGAAAACATCAGATTTAAAAAGGATATTCTCATCATAAGCAGACGCCCAACAATCAATACTAACCAAGAGATCAATGAAATCACCAGTTTGATTAGTTGTTATTGACTTTGAGAATATTTTCTTTTTAAAAATAATATAAATAACTAAATCAGATTTTAAGGAAGTAAAGTTTTAAGAACCATTTCGAAAAGCCAAATATAATTTTGTTTAAAAATTTCAAACTTGTATATAGAGTTATTAAAAATATATTTATAAATAAATATTTTATAATATTGTTGAGGTTATAAAAGTAAATTATTAAATTATATAAAATTGAATAGTTCCAAATAAAAACAAAACCGAAATTGAATGAAAAAGAATGGCGGTGAAGCAGAGGAGTAATGGCAAAGAAAGATATAATAAAAACAGAGCTGTAAAAGAGTACAATCAGACACGAAATGGAAAAATGCGCAAACCTGAGGAAGTGGAATAAAGTAAAATGTTATCGATATTGAAGTTGGAAAACGGGAGAGGGATAGATTAAGGGATGATAAAGAAGACAGTGAGCAAGAAAATATTAGAAAATGTTTAGAAAGGGTCGTAACACAGGCAAATATGAAAAAACAGAAAATATTAATTAATTAATTGGCTTATGGGAAACTCGAACTAATGGCAAGTCCGATCCAATAGAAAACCCGAGTGATGAAGAAAATCTGAGCGCGGCAATTTGGGAGAATAAACAAACTGGGAATTTAAAGGGCAAATATCCAAACAGTCGGATAAACAAGGGTAAACACAAGAAAGGGAATTACTAAGAGAGTCAACAGAAATAACTAATTAGAGAATGATAACTAAGGAAGTCAAAATCAATTAGGTCAAAAATAGGGCAATTACAACGATTATGGGAGTATATAAGGAAACTCCAAATTCAGATAATCGGCAGTAGCCTCTGGCAGGGAAGAAGAAACTGACAATAGGAGTTAAAAGAACAAAGCTAAGAACTAAAGGGAAATTATATGATGAACTGAAGAGTTAGAAAAGGATTATTAAAGGAGTTCGGATCAGAGAGCGGAATCAAATATAAAGGTGAAACTTATTTTTAAATCGCACAAGGTCAAGACGTTCCAGGGCAAAGTTCGATCAGAAATTGTGAGCAAAATCGTGATTAACTAAAAGTTCTAATTATTTATTGAGAATTGTAAATTTGTTATAAAACAAATATACGTTGGGAGTTTGTGTTTATCAATTTTTGGGACACGTGGAGTCAGAGTAACCAATGGTCGACTTTTTAGTATCATAAAACCCAACAATATTATTAATTAAAAAAATTAAGAACTATAGTTCTAAAAACTTTTTAATTATTTTATTTTGAACCAACGAGAAGAGAGATAATGGAAATAAAAAAAAAGATCTGAAAGCATTCGAAAATTAAAGCAGCTAAATTCCAAGAAATTGAAAAAAACTATTTTTATAGTTGAAAATCCGTTCATTTTATTGAATATATATTTTACAGTAGAAGCCTTAAATTATCATATAATTGATTATTATTATTATTATTATTATTATTATTATTATTATTATTATTATTATTATTATTATTATTATTATTATTATTATTATTATTATTTCGGATGGTAAAATTTTTAATCAAAAATTCTGGAACTTTAGAATACACCAAACACTTTTGAGATACGTTCACTCTACGTTCTCACCGATTCACTCACCGATTTACTCATCATCACATTTATTCATTTATCATGAATTTGAAATATAATTGGAAATTTATTTTAGCCATTTTACAAGTAATTTTTTTATTTAAAGTAAATTTTAAGAATTGAATTCTGATCCATATGAGATCATTATTCAAGTTCTTAAATGTTACTTTTAATCAACCGTATAATTATAAATTATTTTTAATTAATTTTCAGGGTATTTTTAGGAATTTTATGACATTTATCTTGGAATTATTTCGAAAAAATGTGAGTCCGATATATTTTTAATTATAATTAATTAAATAAATCAATCACCAAAAATATGTATTTTTTTAAAATATTTTGGGAAAAATCTCTGATTAAAATAATTTTTTTAATTTTTGTAATTTTTTTTCTGAGCTCAATATTCTTTCAGGAAATGAAATCTGGATTGAAATGAAATTGAACCAAATTCATCTGCTCTTGATATTTTCATTAAAAATATAATTTTGAAAATTTTCAACGATCTTTTTTTCTAAAAATTGTCTAAAATAAAGTTATTCTAGAAACGTATCTCACCGTTACATTTCTACGAATCAAAAGTTTATATGTGATTTTTGGTATGTGTTGTGTTTGTGTGCAGTTTTTAATTTTTCTTCCACTCCAAATTTTTATAGTATAAGATGTATCTCACTGAGCTATTCTATAATGTAAGATTATTGAATTTTTTGTTATATTATAGGAAACGGTTCTTAGTCTTTTTTGGTGTATGTTCTGAAAATAAATATTTGTTATTTTTTGGGTTGTATTATCAAAAAAAACACTGAGTCAGATTAGAGTTTTAATCCGACCGAAATATTGAGGAATCTCACAATACCAAAGCGAGTAATGATGTATTATTTGTTCTCTAAAATGTAACTGCTCTAAAAGTTTGTAAACTATCTGTAATTTCTTTACCTTAATTGTCAAGTGTTACAGTTATTATCATTTCATTTACATTCACCACTGATAAATTTCAAGTTTGTTAGTTTGTTTCAACCTAATTTAAATTGAGAAAGCTTCGAAATTTAAATTAATTAAATAAAAATCCTTTTATTTCAAATGAATCCAATTTTGAACGATCTTTTAAATTTCAACATGATTGACAGTGTTCTAGATATGATTATTGCTAACCTCATAAAAGATTACACCAAACATCACTAAGATACATTTTCTATAGTAGTGGTTGGCGTGTAAAGCAATTGCTGACTCACCAATTTATTTACCAATTAATTGGTGAAAATCATCTTTATCAATTTATCATTTACTGAATTGCTCATCATGAATGTATTTTGGAAATTTATTTTAGCCATTTTAGAAATGGATTCCAGATAAGATGTTTAATTTTAAGTAAATTTAAAGGCTTGAATTTTGATCATTATTCAAGTTTTTAAATTTTCCTTTTAGTCAACCGTGTAATTATAAATTATTTTTAATTAATTTTCAGGGTCTTGGAATTTTATGACATTTATTTTTAAAGTATTTTGGAATTATTTCGAAAAATTGTGAGTTAGATATATTTTTAATTATAATTAAATAAATCAATAAACCAAAATATATATTTTTCTTAAACATTTTGGGAAAAAACGCTGAATATGAAAAAAATGACTTTATTAATCTTTGTAATTTATTTTTCTAAGCTCAATATGAAGGGCTTCCTTCAGCAAATCAAATCTGGATTGAAAAGACATTGAACCAAATTCATCTACTCGTAATATTTTCATTAAAAATATATTTTTAAAAATTTTCAGCGATCTTTTTTGTTCTAAAAATTGTCTAAAATAAAGTTATTATAGAAACGTATCTCAGCGATGCATTTCTACGAATCAAAAGTTTGGATGTGTTTTTTAGTATGTGTTACGCTTGTGTGCAGTTTTTAATTTTTCTTCCACTTCATATTTCTATAGTATAAGATGTATCTCACTGAGCTATAAATGAGAACATCAACGTGAAATCAAAGTAAGTATGTATGTTTCTATAATGTAAGATTATTGATTTTTTTGTTATATTATAGGAAACGGTTTCCAGTGGTGTTTGGTGTAACCAGACCATAATTGCTGCGTTTTGATTGGATGAGTATTTCTGCTGTGATAAAAGTGAATTTAAAAAAAAGTGAAAAAAGTGAATTTTTTGAATCAGTTTACAAAATTATTGAAAATTATGTTTCAATTAAAGGTCTGTATAAATTTCTTACATGTTAATTTATTTCGATTTTATGCTATTTGTGGAAATTCCAATTCTACTTTGTTCTTCGAGTTGTATTAATTTCTTATCTAGAAATATTTTACTTTTAAATTTAATTTAGGATTACTTTCACTAGGACCAAAGTTCAGTATAAGTAGAGAAATAGATGAAGCAGCTATCCTCAATTTTAAAACAGCTCTTTGTTGCATTGCATACCAAATCAAAGTAACAATACAATACCTCATGGAAATAACGAAGAAAAGCTCCCAGTATATATAAACACAGATAAACCCTATCATCCAAATCCTGATGGAGAATTAGATTCAACACTTTCAAAGGTTTGCCGCAAAAACAAGGATATAGTTGAGAAAGAAAAAAGAAAGATGAACATAACGAAAGATGAACAAGCAATATTAAAATCCCTTAAAAAGAAACCATACTTTATAGAAAAAAGCCGTTAATGTCAAGCTGCTTACGAATACACAACAAAGAAAGTCAGCCGCATGTCACCAAACACCATCGAAATGAAGGTCAACAAAGTATGGAAAGCTACTGCTATAAAAATGGGCCTCAATAACAAATTAACAAAGAGTTTCGCCACCAAAAAATCCGATCTTCCTAACTTCTACCACCTAATAAAAACTCATTAAAATAGTCCTGCTATCAAAATTAGACCGATTGTATCCAACACAAATGGACCAACAACTAAAAGAAGTTGGCTCCTTGCAAAGATCTTGAAACCATTATTGGACACGATACCACATCATCTTCAAAGCTGTGACTGCCTCATGACAAGATTAAATAATAACATAACTTTTCACCGAGAATTCGAATACCCCTTTAGTCTTGATGTCGTATCACATTTGAGCAAAAAAAGGTCTGTCTATGGGTTCTAGCATATCAGGATTGCTAGCAATCATCTTTATGGATAACCATGAACAACAAACACTGAGGACCATACAATCCATCGGTTTCTACGCAAGATATGTTGATGATATCTTCATCACGACAAAACGCAGAAAAGAAGCGATGGAAATATTTCATACATTCAATGCGGCTCACCAAGATATTAAGTTCGAAATCGAATATCCGAAAAAAAGATGGATCCTTCAATTTATTGGATTTGAGAATTAAAATAGAAGCAAATACTCCAACATACAGTTTCTACAGAAAACCAGCTTGCAAGGAAATATTTATGCACCAAAGATCAGCGCTCCCATACTTACAGAAAGTACACGTCATAAAAAACGAGAAGCAAAGGATAGCCAATCGATGAACTGAAGAAAACGAGAACTTTTAACAACAATCGAATTTCAATAAAATCCTACACAGAAACAGATATTAAGGTGAGGACATTGAAAGAATGAATTCTTGCACGAAAAGATATAGGGAATTGACACCAAAGAAGAAATATTTTTATCTTAATATCCCATTCATCAGTGGCATACTCGAATTCAAGATCCTGAAAGAACTTAATCGAAATCGTAGCCAATGGAAACATTCAAAAAATATGTCAGTTTCAAAGAAGTAATTCTCATTATAAACAAACAGCTAACAATCAACACTAAAGAAGAAATCAATGAAACCATCAATTTGATCTGTTGTCATTGATCTTGAGAATAACTGATAATAGAAAAAATTATAAAAAAATAATAATTAAAATAATATAGAAATTTTTGGAAATATGCTTTCAAAAGATAGGAATAAAAATCAAAATTGACACATTTATTAAAATATTTAAAATATTATTTTCAATATTTCAATCCCATAACTGAAAATCTGAAACCTGTTCAACATTCTTATCAACCTCCTTTACTATGAGTTTCACCACACCCACGAGTTTAAAAAAAGAAAGTAAATAAAATTCTATACAGAAAATTCAAAAAAAATTATTTTGTTCTCTTGAAACTCATTATTTGCTAAAATAATACGATTTCAATTCATGGGATGACATTAACAAAATTTTTTTTCTTAATTTTATTTTTGTTATAAAAACAATTGTGATATTCAGTTTCGACTGGGAAATGGCAAAATAAAAGATTAAAAACTTTCTTTTGCAATTTTTCATACTGAAATTTGACACTTTTATTTCAGCTATGAAAATACAGTAAAAGGTTGGAGCGTCAGAATAATAAAATTTTAATAAAATTTTAATTCGGTTTATTCAATAGGATAAATGGAATATGTTAACGTTATTTTTATGGGTAACAAGTTTTACTATTCAACCTCACCCGGGATTTGGATTTTAATAAACAATCGGGTAAATAATAATTATAGGGATTCACTTTATCTTATTTCACGTGATCAAGGCTATTTAAATGAAAACCCCCAGCAATCTTAGTTTATTATCGATACCACAATTTGTAAAGATTTTTTTTGAAGAATATTTTGAATTACAATTCCACTGCAAATAGATAAGCCACAAATGATATGCATGCTTGTTACAACTTGAAAGTTAGAACCGAAAATTTAGAGTTTGATCACTAGGCTATTCGGGCGAATCTTTGCTATGATAAACTACTTCAGTTTGTCTCATTTATTTTTCTTTTCGATTTTGATGAATTTTTGTTATCTAAAATTTAGTCTGGCTCCGAAATATTTGTGTTTTGAATGTTTTTAAAGGGCTTGATTTATAATTTGTGAGTATGTGGATTGTTGTTGTTGCTTTCAATGTATAAAATTATAAAATTAAATAATTTTTAAATTTAAATTTTTCAAAAGTTTATAGGTTGGAAAAATTAAAAATTATAAAAATACCGAATATCAGTGGTTCTGTATTTTTGACATTTTAATCAACCAAATTTGGGGGGTCGGCTTATATGCGAGTATATACGCTAATATTAAATAAAATTATAATCAAACTATTTTAAAATCTTTAAATATATTTATTATAAATTGAAAGATCGTTTTAAATTAAAATTTAAAAAATAATTTTATTAAAAATTTATTAATAAAATCTACAGTTATTTTCTATTTTACCAGATGATGATAATAAAACGGTCGAAATATGTAATAAAACAAATGTTTGAGTGTCGCTTTTTATAAATAAACCATTACCATTATTATATTTTGCAAAAACAAAAATATAAAGATTCAATTATGATGATTAGTTAAATTTTTTTGAACCTGGCCTATTTTAGGTTGAAAATTATTCAATTTATAAACACTGCAAAAATTGCTTATCCATTTATTTGAATTGTTTTTATTAATTATTCCCCAACTGATGAATTATTTTTAAAATTACGTTAATTGTTCAAAATAATAATTTATGGTGTGTTTATTATTTTTTAATTCTTTTCGAATACAGCATTCGTCCAAACTAAAAAATTAAATAATTACTAAAAATTCAAAAAATTAAATAAATGAAAAGTACATAAAAATAAAAAACAAAAAACAGCAGGCAATGAAATGTTCATATTCTAATTGGAGAATATTTTCAAAAATACAAATAAGAGCATGGATGAATGATTGTCTAGAGAAAAAACATAACAAAAAAGTAAAGATATAAAAAGAGATTTCTGTAATATTGAGTAAAAATAAATTAATTGTCAGCAATTTATTTGTGCATTAATTTTACAAATTGAATAAAATAATATTTCCCCTTTCAAACAAATACGATGTCGTTATTGCTGTTATCGACTGCTCAAAGAAATTATTAAAATTAAAAATAAAATTATATTAAAAGTTGCTATGCACAGATAACATTGAAAAAAAAACAGTTTTGTTTAAATATGAGAACTTTTGATTAACAAATTAATTTTTTGCACTTATTTATAATGCCACTTCAAATCTCGAATAATATTATTTTAAGTGGTGTTAATAACTTTGAAAATAAGTTATTGTAAAGAAAATCCTATTAAAAATGTCAAACAAACAAGTTTCAAATATGAGAAATATTTAATAACACTCGATAAAGGCAGTACCAAACATTTGTGATACATAAGTAGAAATGATTTGATCTATAGTCAAGCTGAAGATAAATAATATAATAATAATTATTACTATTAAATAAGTAAATATTCAATTATTTAAATTTCAAATTAATTTAATTTATTAAAATAATTATAAATACCTATTTACTTATTAATAATCGGAATAAATTTTAACTTTTTTAAATGTTTTAGTTCAGCTCTTTTATCATAATCCAGTTTCAATGAAAAACTTTTATAACAATTAACTATTTTTAGATGTATTATTAATACTACATGATGCTAAATTAACATTCCTATCTATTGTTTCCCGATTAAATCTAAATATAAAATTGTTTTGTTGGCATTTAGTTGGCAAAGAATGATAAATACATCTCTTAGGTTACACTGGGTATCCAAATTACGGGGAAATCCTAATTTTGATGGAGATTACATAACATGAATGTTTTTTTATACAAAGTAAGTACAATTTCTTATAACTTTGTATTTTCGAATAAAACAACATTTATCTACACTAGAAATTTGACCTTTGTATACCGGGTTCAAGTAGACCCGTTCTTATGCACCTATACAAAAAATGTAACAATTCCAAATATTTCAATTTAAATAATTAATCTAAACTAAAATTGCGCTTTATTATTATTAGGATGATGATTATAAATTATTTCCTCTATTTTTATTTCACACACAAATATATTAAGAAATCTAAAAGTTATTTGTACAGTCAACCATAGTATAGAACAGTAGAACTGTAACATGTTATGTAGAATCTGTGTGAGGCGAAATTTATTGGTCATAAAAATTTGATACAAGGGTATACTGTATTTGTACAAATGTTAGTGTTATAGGATTCGTAATGCATGTGATGAAGTTTATCTGAACTCTACAGTCTCCGATACACCTAAATCCACAATATAAAAGTTTCTATAATCTAAAAAAAATCGATAAAATTATATTATAGCAACACACAAACTTACCTGTGTGCAAATATTTAATGTTCCGAATGTTAAAAGTTTTATTATAGGAATTGAGAAAGTGACAGAAAAATAATTTTACATACAAACACAGCACACATATAAAATACACGCAAATTTAATATAGCTTTTTTTCTTCCGAAAGTAGAGAGTCATTAACATACTGTTAACATATCATTAATTTAAAATTATTAAAATTCATGGCTGAAAAAAATTTGGATTTTGAATCTGACAACTCAACTTTGAGTTTTCGAGAAATGGACGACAAAACATCGTAAGATCTATTTATAAAATATTTTTGAAGTTAATATTTCTTTAGATTTTCAGATAATTCTTTGGAGACATTTCCATTTTGCGAAGGTGAAGATCTGACAATGTAAGAATTTTTTTATTTAATTACAAATAATTAAAATATTTTACAGCATATCAGATATTTCTAGTCAAATGCCTTTGTGTGAAGATATTCAACAAGTTCCATCGACATCTTTGGAATTGAAGAAAAAAATTCGAAAATCGTAAATTTTAATAACTTATTTTAAAAAAATAATATTTTCAAAGAATTTCAGAAAATGATAAAATCCGTCTCATCAATGCATATGAAAATAAAGAAAATTATAAAGATTTTGGAAAATTACTGGGAATCTCCAAAAAATCGATTGAAACCATTATTTATAGATACAAAAAATATGGTGAAGTTTCAAAAGTCAAAAAAGTGACCGAAAGCAAATTATATCAGAGGATCAAGGAAACAATTTATTGGATTTCGTGGAATCCAATTTTTATGCATCTTTGGAAGAAATGCGTATTTTCCTGTTGCAACAAAATTGCATGATCTCTAAAACTACAATTTTCCGTTTTCTGAAAAATCAATTAATATCGGTGAAAAAGGTAATATCATGTGTTGCAGAACGAAATTCTGACCGGGTTCTTGAAATCAGAATGAACTATGTTACACGATACCTCGAGGAAGTTTGGCGAGACAAAAATCTAATCTACATTGATGAGTGTGGTTTCAATACCTGGACCACTCAAACATTCGGAAGAAAGAAAAAAGGAGAAAGAGTATACTCCATAGTTCCAAACAACAGAGGACAAAACATGTCACTTCTATTAGCAATAGGTGTCAAAGGTGCAATTCATCACCAATTAATTGTAGGATCCTACAAAAAGGATACCTACCAATATTTTATTAATGAATTAAGTTCAAAATTGAATGGGACAGGATACCGTCTCATTCATGACAATGCATCAATTCATGGTGGAGCAATTTCTCCGAATAATTATATTGAAAACCTGCCACCGTATAGGCCATTCCTCAATCCAATAGAAAGTGTGTTTAGTAAAATCAAAGGCAGCATCAGAAAAGTAATATCAAGGACAAATGGATTTAGCTCCATGTCCTTTCCAAGCCGATTTGATATAGTCAAAGAGGCTATTGAAAATGAGCTGGAGAAAGAAGATTACAAAAACTTAAAAAACTATTTCGTTCATATACGCCGATCTTTTCCTAAATGTTTGAAAAAAATAAATGTATTTTGTGATTATTTTATTTCTTTTTAGTTAAAAATATATATAACTTACATTTTATTGAAATAATTCCAAATTCATAACATATCATAAAATACCTAAAAAAACACCTGAAATTTAATTATCAATATATTATAAATATATTATAAATGCTGATTACAAGTAATATTTAAGAGCTTGAATAATGATCTCATAATTATATGAAATCAAAATTCAAGCCTTAAAATATACTTAAATTTAAAAAACTTACTTCTAAAACCATAAATAAAATTGAATTGAGAATGAAAAAATGAAATAAACATTCTCATAAATGGTGAGTCATCGATTGATGAACACACCAACATGCATTATAGAGACTTTTAACATGTGGAAACGGGTGTAAAAAGAATTGTATTGAAACATGTTAGAAGCTTGCATATAAAATGTGAGTGATTGCTATTAGAATTTACAGTTAAATAGAAATGCCAAATAACAACAAAAACGATTATTGTTTAAATTCAAGATAACGAATAATAATTTTATTTTCATCCACAGAGCCAGTTTTGAATAATAACAGTTTGTACATTTCAATATCATAAGATAATGCCATCATTGAACAACCTAATGGTCGCATCTCAGTTGATTGGTTAGAAAGCTGCTTAATATCCGCAATAGAACGACATATTATGTCACAAGGCATTTCATATCCATGTTTATATCTAAATCGAGCTGCTTCCATTTGTGCACGGCATACTTGAGATCGATAATCAGGGATCATACCAGTCATAACACCTCCAGGACTTTCAGTAATATTAAACAACCTTGTAGCTGAACTCTTCTCAATCATTTTATCTGGAACCTTTTTTTGTGTAGCTACTACAACACAATTATTGCCTCGAATACCAACGGAAAGCAATCCACCAAATAAATTTGAGATTAGTTGGCCAAAAACACCATTGACGTTATCCGATTCAAAGGAACATTTATCCTGGATCATATTGTTTGAATCATAAATCTCTTCATTAACAGCAGCCATATTTAATCGGAAGCTCATAATACAAAACGAAAACGAAAAATCGATACCATTAACAACTCTCTAAATCCATTCACATTCAAAATCTAATTAACTTCTAAATCAAAAAAATTACAAAAGCTAATTAATAAAAAATTGCCATACCTCTTGCTCGCGTCTGTGTGCGCACACAAGCCAAAAACAAAGAAAAGAAAAGCGCACACAGACGCGAGATAAACTAACAACCCAACACAAAAATGACATTGCTCGCGTCTGTGTGCGCACACAAACCCATCACACAATACAACGCGCACACAGACGCGCATTGAGCTCATAATTTACCAATTATTATTTTATGTTTTATATAATATATAATAAGAAATATTTACAAAACTAATAAATTATATTAACTCCTTTAATTCTCAACAGTATCTTTAATTACATTATATAAGCAACCATTTACTTGTTGTTTATCTTACAATTTAAATAACAATTTTCAATTTATATAAAAAAACAAATCACCAAATTTGTATTCAAATGTTCAACAAGGTTTCCATAATTCGTAGCATACATCGAGTTGCATTTGATAAAAATTTAGAATAAGCTATAATATAGAATTTTATAAAGGATTTTGTAAAATATTTGTAAATGATTTTTAACAAATATTTTCTTAAAAATAGGTCTATTTTAGGTGGTGTATTTTGTCGATTGTTTGCATGTTTGATTATCATAGAAATTATACTTATCCTGTTTGTATGTTTCATTAATTTTTCTACCCTTTCTGGAATCCTTTAATAAATTGGTAAGTGTAACTATTAATTAATGTTTAGTACAAAGATGAGTTTGTATGTATCTTAGAATATAATTTATTGATTATATTTTTATATTATAGACTTTTTTTTATCAAATGCAACTTGGAGTATATAATACATATTCATAAATCAATTCATCATTCTCTATAATGATCTCTATAATAAGTTATTTGAAAACTTACTAAATTGAATTGATAGATTATTATAATATAATTATATTATTAAAAATATAAATATAAAAATAGCCAATGATATTAACAATAATACACTCATACTTCGCTATACGGCTTTTCGCTTTTAGGATCTTCTTTAAATACGGGACTTTTTTGATACATATATGGGTTTATATCAAAGTTAGTATAATTAAACTATTAATTATAAAACTATTAATGAATTCGTTTTCATATATTTTACACAACTTAATATAAATGTGTGCGAAAAATATTTTTTCGGAAATTTGTCGCGAAAGTAAAAAGATTGAGAAACATTGCAATAGAAATTATTGAGTTTATATTTATTTAAAACGAAATTTTAGTAAAACAGTTTTCAAGTGTTGTTTGGTTTCTTAGAAAAGAAAATAAAATGATAAATTTTGTTAGAAGGTTAAATTTGTAATACAGTAGGGTTTTATTCAGAATGTGTGTTAATATGAATAAATTATTTATTTTCTACTAACTTTAATGTTTCTTTTTTCGCTCTCGCCAAACTTCTATTTTCTTTTCTTCGACATTAATACCCGGAAAAAGTATTTTTGTTCACAGTGAACATTTTTTTGTCATTCCTAAGGATTTTGCGGTTTCAAAGAATTAATTGGAATTCTTTGTTACTCAGTTACCTTTTCAACTTTGAACAGTAAACGGGCAATCTTTATTTTATTATTATTGCTTCCTGTTGTATAAAATAGAACTATCTAGCTTAGTCAAGTATATACCAAAACTCATCGACAACAGGTATATTTACCGACATTAAAACATTATTATTCCAAGTAACTGTATGACTCCTTGTATGTGAGAACCAGAAAAGGAAGCAAGCTACTAAAGACGTCCATAGACAACATAGTGAGTAATTTCACCATGTTTAGGAAGCAATTGAAAGAGGAAATTTGATCTAAATATAATAAATAATAAAACAAAGAAAAGTTAAAAAAGGGCCATAATAATTGAAACTAAAAGTCTAAAAGAGAAAAAATGCATATATGAGGTTGAAATTAATTAAAAGATGAAAATGTACTTACAATTGTTATTTATCTAAATTGAAAATAACAAATCAAAACGACTTCCGTGATAAATCTGCATTCATTTTCTTCATACCAAAGATAAGGACGGCCAGGAAGGAAATGATTGTTAAATTAATTTGGAAATGGTAAGAATAAAATGGAGCTTGGTTAGAAATTGAAGCTCACAAAAAATAATTAAAAAACTTTAGTCGATAAACGAAAACCATTATTGCCTCACTAAAACCAAACAGTTTTTTTTGTCAATCTGAAAATTATATATTTAAACAGTTGGGTTCAGAATTCGTTTACCAGTTTACATGTAATGGGTGTGATGCCACATACATTGGAGAGACTTCCCATCATCTCTGTATTCGAGCTCGAAAACATTGTAGACCGAAGGCCTTGACCCATATTAGTGAACACAATAAGGGCTATAAGATTAAAATAGGCATGTCTGATTTTAAAATTTTATTAAAAAATGTCGATAATTATTGGGAACGTGCGATTTGTGAGGCGTTGTTGATAAAGTCAATGAATCCGAAAATTAATGTGCAGAATGCTGTGAACACTTGTGTTTTAAATGTTTTAATTTAATTTTTTGTATATTATATGTATGGATTGTTGTTCTTAAATTGAATAATTAATAAATTACTAAATTAAATTCAATATGTTAAAATTTAAAAAATATATAAATTGAATGATAATTTTTAAGAATGAAATGTTTTTATTAAAACTTTTTTTATATAATTATTAATTAATAATATTAAACTTAAATCGTTGTTATGTATGTTAAACTATTTATATAATAAAAATGAAGAGAGGTAATAAAATAACAATAAAAAATAATTATAAATAATGATACAATATTTATGAATTATTATTTTCAAATTTGATTTATTGGAATTAGTTATTAAAATAAAAAAATTAATGGAAAAATTTGAGTTACATTGTTTTTAAATATAATTTTAAAAATATTTATTTGAAAATTTCCTCAAATTTTTAGCTCTGAATATCCCAGACAAATGACTTCCTACAGAGAATAATGAGATGGAGACCTGAATAAAGAGAATCTGATTAAAACATCGTTGGTACGTTATAGACTCGGATTATTATTCATGTAATTTAAATGTAATAGTTGTTATTTGAGAATTAATTAATTGAAAATTGATTTTATTTATCTTAATTTAATTTTCAACTATAAATTAATTGGCATTATTAACAAAGACATACTAATAAAGATATTAAAAGGTATAAATCTTTTTATTTTAGAGATATAATTCTTTAATAAACAATATTTGTCTTATGATACTCTACAACAGGCTTGTCCAACACGTGACCCGCAGGCCTCATGCGACCCAAAGCTGCTGTAAATGTGATCCAAAACGCATTTGTAAAGTTTTGAACTTTATGAGTTTTTAATATATTATTAATGCCTTTCTAAATACAATTTTCTGATGCTATTTATTTTAAAGCGACATAAAATCGTTTAAAAATATTTGTGTTTATTGAAACATGCCGCCATGCGAGTTAGTTAACAACTCGACCTACAAGAAATCATTCAATGAGTTACCCGCCTTTTACCCGTTGTACTGCTGCGTATCATGTGTGGCAGACAGGCGATTTACAATTGGAGTGTTTACAAATATTTTACAGTGTAAAATTTACAGTATTATTTGTAGTATTTTATACTGAACTGCTTTTGCAAAAGACTTATTTAGAAGATATGTACGTATTTCTAATTGATTATAAATCATTGTTTTTTAATTTAACATCTATTTCCTTTTTCTTTTAAACCTAGGCTACAAAATGTCTCAAGAGAAAACTAATGCAAAAAGAAGAAAAATTTACAAATAGGGAAGATTATTCAATGAAAAGACAATGACTACATTTTTGTCGAAGCAAATAATAGGGCCCTTTACTTGATTTGCAGGGATACTGTACCAGTTTTCAAAGACTATAATTTACAAAGACATTACACGACAAAGCTTGCTACGAAAATAGCGTAATATGGATTATCATTAAGTCTGTAAACTTTATAAATGCGTAAGGATTGAATCATCGCCAATTCCAGGAATTTCTTAAAAATATGGACGCTGACTATGGAGATATTATTTACTTTTCAGAAGTAAGATAGTTAAGTCGAAGTAAAATGCTAACAAGATTTTATGATTTACGAAATGAAATAACGTCATTTATGGAATCGAAAACAAAAATTGTGCCAGAACTTGGCGATAAAAATTGACTCACAGATTTGGCATTTTTACTAAATTTAACATCTCATTTAAATGATTTAAACCTGCATCCTTAGGGTGAAAATCAATTGATCAATGAAATGTTTCAAATATAACAGCGTTTGAAAAAACTGAGTCTGTGGCAATATCAAATTAAACCAAATAATTTTCTGCATTTTAAAATGTTCGATCAGCACCGCCCTATAAACAACGAGAAATTTGCAGCCTTGCTTGATGATTTGATATGCGAATTTGAAAGCAGATTTCAAGATTTCCGAAAAAAGGAGCAAAATTTAAGAATATTTGCTACTCCATTTTCAGCCGACATAAACATTACACCTTCTAATCTTCAAATGGAGTACATAGAACTACAAGCTGATATTCAACTGAGAAAATTTTAATAGTGTTCCTTTACTGGACTTCTATAAGAAATATATTTCTAGAGAAAAATATTCCTCGCTTCACTATCATGCCCTATTTATGTCATCTATATTTGGAAGTACCTATATTTGTGAACAACTATTTTCAACAATGAAGTAAAACTAGAAGTAAATTATCTGATGAGTTGTTATCAACAGTTGTTTACTTTGATATATATTCATAAATAAAAAAAATGTTTTTGGTAATATTTGATAATATTTGGTAATATTGGTAATATTTTTTGGTAATAAACTAGTCAACCTATTTTATGTGCAGCCCTGACCAACTCATTTTTCTAAAAATATGGCCCAGGAAGGTTAAGAGGTTGAGTGGAAAGGGTAAGAATAGTTGACAAATGAAACTTTAAAGACGAATTATTTAACAATGGTAAAATATTTTTATATTTCTTTCAGTAAAAATAGTGTTTTATGTTAAATAAAAAGTAAAACTAAACAAAATAAAATTAATGAAAGGTATCAAACAAGGCATATTGTATTTATTTGGATGATATGAGTAGCCTTATGTGTGCTAAATTTGTGGCATAAATTTGTGATTAATATAAAACTAAACAATAATATATTATCTAAAGCAGTGTTTCCCAACTGATTTGTCGCCAGATAGCAGCTATGGTATTTTATTACCCACATTACGCCAAACTATTTTATATCTTCATCAAAATCGATAGTGTAAAATTTAAACCTTAGAAAGTAAACAACTACATAATTTTTTGTTTAAGAGTACCTTCAAAAAATCTATTTTTTGATGTATCGTAGGCTAGAAAAGGATTGGAATAAATGGTCTAAATGAATGAAGATAAACCTTTCTCGATACTCCCTTTTTCATGACCCATGAATTTCTACTGAATTCAATTTGTTTTATTTTTTAAATTGAATTTCGCAACAAACTTGTTGAAAATAATATCTTTAATTGATATTTTAAATTATTTTGAATTAAATTAATTATTAAAAGTTAATTTCATTTTCAAAACAAGCATTAGAAATTTCTAACATCGTAAAAATTTCAACTTTTGCGTTATTTATTTTTAATTTAATTATGGAATTTTCATGTCTGATATTTGTTTTAATTAGTTATTGAAATTTTCTTTAATTTCTTTGTCATAATTAATTGCAAGAAATTTTATTCATTTTCTTACAAAACTTTGAAATTTTATTTTAATTAAAACAAGGCCTGGGCAAAACCAATTTATTAAAATAGAGTGAATCACAAAAAATCATTTGATTTTCTTAAGTATTCAAGTTAAAATATTAATACACCCGTTTGCACTGAATAAACGCATCTATAATATGGGTTGGTATGTACAACTAATTATAGATTATTTATGATTGAATTTTTTGGAATGCATGTGGTTAATTTAACTACATGCATTCAGTTTACTACTTATTTAACTATTTTAGAAATGGCTTTCAAGTAATAATTTTTATTTTTAGTAAACTTTAAGGTTTGAATCCAATTAGATATGAGATTATTATTCAAGCTCTTAAATATTACTTTTAAATAATACTTAAATAATCAACATTTTTTATTATAAATTATTTTTAATTAATTTTTCAGGATCTTTAGATGTTTATTAATAAAAATTTGAAATTTTTTCAATATAATTTGAGTTTTATTATTTTTTTAAGTAACAAATTATTTTTTATTTATTTATTTTTTTATTTTTTATTTTTTTAAATTTATTAATCCGAAAAAATATCTATTTTTTACTGCATTTAAGGGAAAAACGTTGGACGTGTTGAAAATTTGAAATTTCAGGGTTATGTGAAATACTTAAAAACTATTAAATTTATTAAAAATTTAAGATAAATATTACGAAATAATGTCTTTATTATCTATACAACTCAAATTTGAGTTTTCGGAATTTTCGTTAAAAAATTTTTCTGTCATTATTTTCTAAAAAATTCTAAAAATGTCAGTAAGTTATGTTCCGAGACATACAAATTTGAAGAATTTCTTTCCGAGTCCCGTTTTTCAATTGGTACCAATTCTTTGCATATATTTTCTTCTGAGAAATTCCCTCGAAAGTCTTCAGCTATCAAATCAAAAGGTCAAAAGATTTGATAGACTTATTAACACTGTCAAAACGAGAAATTAAATGATTCGAAAAACTATTTCGGTGCTTTTGACGGTAAACATCAATATTGTTCCCGATTGCAGTAAGTGGTTTCCAAATAAAGAATTATATACACCTTTCGAATATTTTAGTCACAAGTCACTCAATTTGGATGCAAAGTTCGTGTATTCCATAAGGCTTTTTTTTCCGAATACTGTGATTTTGTTTGTTAATACTTTCATTCAAGTGAAAAAGAGCCTCATCCTTCTCTCAAATTTGTTACTCAGACCAAGATGACCATTTGATTTATAATTTATCGTGATTTTAAAATTGAATAAAATGAATTTTATTATTTTATCAACAGTAAATAGCAAATCTAAATTTTGAACATTCGCTACTTTTAATTTAAAATTAAGCATAATCCTAGCGCAAGTAACAGATTCATTTTCCGTACATTGCTGGTTTAATACTGTACTTCACTAGGATTCAAGACCTTGGATTAAAGAATTTTTGAATTATTGATTTGCTGTCGTCTCTTCTAAGATCTAAATGTTTTCAGAAAACGGAATATCAGAGAGATCCACTAAAAAAACTTTAAAGTACAAAAACACTCTTGGAGAAAGTTATATTCTTGGCCAAGTCTTTCTACTAGTAAGTAAGGTTTAGTTCCAGAAAATTTTAGGTCTCAAAACCTTAGGGAGTAAACATTTAAAACTCCTACTCAAAAACTCAAAAACACTTAAGAAAACAATAACTAAGACATTGAAGTTAGTCCTTCTTCAGCTAGTGAATCAGGGACTCGTGAATTAATAAGATCAGAATGAAGTCAAAGATTTCTAAAAGTCAAAAATCCTGAAAATGTATGAAATTTTACATGTTTCAACCGATCTTGAACGGTCATACACTTATCTTTTTACATTTGTATATGGTTAGATTTGTTTGTTTATGTCTTGAATAAATATAAACAAATGGATAAAAATTCGTATCATATTTCCAAAGGTTTATCAGCTGATTATAAGCCATAAGGTCGAAGAAAAGAAAATAAAAGTTTGGCGAGAGCGAAAAAGGAAACATTAAAGTTAGTAGAAAATAAATAATTTAAAAATCGAATGTACCAGAAAGGGACATCTCCCTTTGGAAGATCTATCTCTGCGTGAGATTTGTTGGCAAATTGAAAAGTGCAGACAAAACTTGATTGTATCAAGTGTGAGTGAACTAATAAAAAGAGTAAAAGTGTAACTGCTTCAGTGTTAAATAAAGATTTTGTGTTGGGTCGCTTATTTATTTTGAAAAGAACACAAAGGAGTTAGATAGTAGTACCGACTTACATTGAAAACCCAACAATAATAAAGGGCATCCTTAACAAAAAATTAATTTACACCAAATGAACCTGGCAAAAACAAAATATTCATTCATGATAAAAGATTCACGTAAAAGACACGTATTGAAATAAATTTGTAATAACATGATGAATAAGATTAATTCTAATGAATAAAGAATGAGTTGGGATCTAACACGAGCGAAGCCGGATAATTAATCTAGTTCTAGAATAAAAATTAACAAATATTTTTGATCGAAATTTCCGTAAACAATTTGCTTATTTTATACACAAATTTGAACTTTCAAAG
>CAUHTR010004840.1:0-33098 GCA_959609185.1 Schmidtea polychroa | reverse complement strand
AAAATTCCAAAATTCAAAGGGCGGTCATTGATAAGGATTTGAATTCGTTCGATCAAATGAGAAAATGTGTCCCGAGGCGAATAATGTACATTAAACTGTAATTAATTTACAGTAAAGTTTAAAAAAATAAAGAGATGAATAACTTAAAAAAAAATGATCTGGAAAATTAGTAACCTATCATTTAAGTTTATTGATTCTCAAATAAGGGACCACAAAATAAATATGCTTTCAAAAGCTATGGAAAGAAATTGCAATAAGTTAACGACTTTGATTTACGATTCTTTTTGCGGGCAATATGGCTAGTACGTTGTCCGCAAAATGTCCCACATTAATACTACTGGTCTATAAATTTTATATTTACTAATTTTCAGTGATGCCTAAAATAAAGTTTAAATATAGGTTAAAACCTATAAATAAAATACAGGCTAGGTGAATTGTATAAAAAATGCTATAGATACAAACTCATCTTTTATCCTGTTATCACCAATTTATATCAATACTTGGCTATATACAATATTTCTAGTCTCTAGTTGATCATCAACGATGATCAACAATGTGGAGAAATCCTTCACCTTCAATATTTCCACATACAACTATCCATGCGAGAAGTACTGGTCTGTCAAATTCAACCTGTAACATTGAGTGAAAAAAATTAAGTTTAAAATAGCACAATTAATTTAGAATTGACAACCAGAATGTTACGTCGTTGCTGTTTTCCATTTGGAATAAATTCTTGTAATAGATAGGCAAATATTTTCTGTTTTATAGTATAAATTATATTTTATTGTATTAATAAATACTATTTGGGTTACCCGGCGTTGGCCGGAGCAATATAAGTTGTTGTAAAATTGTCTTCTTTCAGCAAAAAGAGAATTATTTTCCAAAAGTATTTTTCTAAAAATTTCAAAAATACAAAAGAAAATAGAATATTAATACATTTTAAAATGATCCTGTCAAACTGACATTTTAAGAAAGCGTTTTTGACACAATGTTTTTTGTTTTGCCATGTGATGCAAAGATGAACAGGTTTTTGGCTGAATGAACTATGGAGCAAGAAATACATAAAGTTGACCGCGTACAAATCAGGGCTCCTCCAGGTTAACTCCTGCAACTTTCAGTGACTGTCCCTGGGTTTTGTTGGTTGATATGGCAAAAGCAAGGCCGTTTATTGGGATGTAATCTAACTGGTTCGAGTAGGGGCCTCTCAAAAAAGCATAAACATTTTGTTATTCAAACTCACACGGTAAACATCTTTTGTTCCCAAATATTTCTGAATTATGCTATTTACTGGTACTTTGCTTAGTAACCAGAAAACATGTTCAATATGTGTGATATCCCAGGGCAAATATTTTATGTAAAAAGTAGCATATAATCACAGCATGGGTAAAAGAGGAAGCTGTGCAAAATTTGGTTGATATATCTTCAGAAATTTGGATTTGTATTGCAAACATACAGACAGACACACATACACGATTATATATTATATTATATTTAATTACTTACTGATAGATGTTTTTTTAATTCCTTAGCTCTTTGGGCACTGTTATTCATTATTGATTGTTGTAATAATAATAATAACAAGATAATAACAATTCCCTCAACATTCTTAATGTAGAATTGAATTATTGTAAAATTCATCAATTTAATTTTAAAACATTAATTTTATAAATAATTATTTTGTTTTAATAGGGTAAAATAAAAAAAAACTGTCAAAGTATAGCTAATTCCTTTGGCAATATTTAGAAGTGTGATATCAAACTTTCGAAATGGAAACAAAAAATGTCTGATTGCAAAATATTTGAAACTGAAACAAAATTGAGAGCATTGACCTTCCAATATGGCTTATATATTTGAGAATTACTTTCAACTTTTGAAGAGTCAAAAATGAGAAATCACGATTCCGTTACTTGTAAGAAATATATATATATATATATATATATATATATGATTATCGCAAAATGATTATCGCCCCTTAAAAGCGTATAGTCAAATATTCGCCCACTCTAAGATGTCGATCACCCAGGTTGAGAATCACTGCTCTAACAACGCTAAAATGTATCTCAGTGTTGTTTAGTGTATAAGATTGTCTACAAGTCAGTCGTGTTGTTTGTTAGTTGTGTTTATTAGTAGATTTCAAATTTTGCTTAGATTGTGTTCGGATCTTATTTATCAATTTACTTGTAATTGGTGCAATGTCACATACATATCTGTCATTTCAATTCTGAAGTTCTTAATCACTGTCAACGGAATATTGCTCCGAAGAAATTTCATCAGTGATCATGAAAGAAAATACAGAGAGATATCTAGATAAAGCATGTATAGATCCTGGTGTAACTTTTTAGATTATTCCAATGATAATCGGAGACAGACAATCTTAAATCATAAAATTTAACAATTAAATATGGTTTTTATGGATAATATTCACAAAAAAATTAATATTTAATTTTTATTTAATTAAGCTGACTCTACATTGCAATTGATCGACAATTGCTGTTGACGTAACAATACTTTAATTAATGTTATTTGTAGTAGAATGTTATATTTTTATCATAATTACGAGTCAAAACAGAACCTCAATTAAGTTTTTTTTACTCCCGTTATGGCGCCCTTAACGTCATGAACTAAAATGTCTTTAAAAAACTATATAGCGATAATTTACAATAGTAAATTATCGCTATAGGAAAAAGGAAAAATCAAAAACAAAATCAATAGTAAAAAGTTAATTATAGAATTCAAGATTAAAGAATACCAGAAAATTTGCCATCCTACGAATTTTTCCTCAGAAATTTCGTCCCGATCTTCAGAAAATAATTCAAAATATATCTATCAAACAAAACGAAGGATTACGAAAGATTTACTAAAAGAAAATTCCTCGAAAACTATTCTATACCAAACATTTTGGGTACATCCTCCATTATAAGGTTTTTTAATTTTTATTAATAAAAGTTGTAGTTTCATTTTATTGTTATTATTATTTAGCTAAATTGTAATAATCTTTTTAAACTTACATACATTCACCCCAGCTGTCCCGAGACAGTTTATTTACTGGCGACTCGGCTGGGCTCTTCAAATTTCCTTACACACGCACTCACTTACAAACACAAATAAAATATATTCCATACAAACAGATATAATTAAGTACACACACTCAATACCAACTTACACCTATCAGTAGCGCGTACGAACATATTTATTGGTAGACCTGCTGCACCATTTACCTGTTATTATACATAATAAAATTATTTAATTAAAATAAAGAATATTTACTCGTGTCTTCAATAACATAAAAGACCATAAATAATTAAACATTTAATCTTACATTTTTATATAGTTTTCAAAATAAAAGTTTCCATACGGATAGATTTTGCTTAAAATACATAAATAAATAAATTGTTACCTTTTTTGATAAATGCGGAATTTTAACTGCCAAATATTTCAATTCATTTTTCGAAGAAATAAAATTATTGTTGAAATCGGACTTTTTATTCATTGGAAATATTTCCAAATTTCCTTCAACAAAAATATAAATTCAAATCTAAAAGGTAAAATCTGCTCATTAAAATTTAATTTTTGAATTAAATTTTAATTTCCATTTTATAAATGACAAAATCTGATGATTATTATTAAATATAAAATTTAAACAAATATTTCTGTAATTCAATAAAAATAATTAATTTATTTTTAAAATTCTAAGTTAAAAGATGAGTTAATGTATCTATATAATTTACGAAAGGGAGAGTTCCATAGAAATTCAACAACTCAGTCAAACCATCATTGTAGTCGAAGATGAAAAACGTATGTTCCATATGTTCATGGAGGAACAAGTTACCAAATGAAACTGAAAGAAATTATACAAAAATTATGACATGAATATCGAGAATTGGATCATAGCTTAGTCTTTAGTGATAGCTTTAAATATTGGGGGGAAAATTGAATATTATCAGGCGCACTGGAGGGCCAAGGTATCAATGTTACGACGAAATGTGACAGAAATTTTAGGTAACGATGGAATCATCATACTAACCTTTCGAGGATTCGAGTTAGATGATGAATTGTTAGTTAATAATGGGTGTAGTTCAAATTTCATGAATAATCTATATGCCATGAGGCAGAGTGACGACTTGTTAAAAGAGGAAGCCGTGATTATTTACTGGCCAAAATCAAAAAAGATGAAGATGGTGAGATAGAGTCCAAATCAATTAAGACTAAGTTGTCAGTTGAACAAAAGGAAGTGAATCCGAAAATTACAAGTTGGAAAACGATGAAGTAAATGAAACGGAATATAGTATGAAATGAACGAAGTCGATGAAACATTAGCTAATCAGGATATGAAAGACACGATGGATGATAATCCAGTGATTGATAAGGAAGTAAAATGCGAACTAAATTTTGCAGAAACAACCAATTATGATGAATCAGTCAACCTAAAGCGGAAAATTGTTCAGTTAACCGAACAAGATGATTTAAACAAAACAGAATCAATCTTGAAGGGGATAGTAATAGAGTTTTATTTCAAAAATTATAGGAAACAAACCAAGACAAATTTATACAACAACTAGCAAAGAAGCTAAAAGAACGACTCCCAATGATGCTGCAAAAGAACAATGAGGAAATCGAGTTTTGTCATGAGACAGTAATAAGAGAGCTAATTAAAAATGGTTTGAGCATAGATGTTGTATTAATAGTGATTGCTTATATAATTTTAGAGATTGACACCTACAGTTGTTTCGAAGATAAATTAAAATGGCTGGTCAAAGACGCCGTAACAGTAACAGACAAATATATAATCAGTTGGGTTAAAAGTAATGGTATTGAAACCAGTGAATATATACCAAGTATACAAAGAATCCGAGCTTGAACGGGTAAAAGTGAGAGAATGTACATCGAAAAGGACAACCTTTATATTTTATTGTCGCAAATGGAGTCAGTCCTCATTGATAAAAATGTACTTAATTCCGAGATCAATTGAAATAACTCGCGAAAACTTTTTAGCAGCTTTCCAAACAGGAGAGTTAAAAATAAATTCAGAAATTAACCTCAAACAAAATTAAATCATTGAATTTGCGAGACACTAGATGCCAAAGAAAAAATTAAGGCAAATGGAAATATTGAAGGCGAATCATACAAAGTAGATAAAACCGTTATTAATAAAGTTGTTGTCATGAAAGAATATAAATCCGAACTGAGAGCCTTCGATGGCTCATTTGATGACGATACTGGGAAACTGCACACATATCAGTTTTGTAACATGAAACAAACCAGTTGTCAGACAGGTCAATCAATTCTGGTCTTTGACGTAGATACCAAAAAATACAATTTAGAACATTTGAAATTGATGCCTTTTAGAGAGATAACTTTTTTTTTAACTTTTCTTATATATTTTAATATAACAGTACTGATTGACACTTATTCTGATAAAAGAGTATTTAATCCACAATGATCATTTTATTACATATCAAATCATGAATAGTATTTGTACAGGATCGTTTTCTATTAATAAACTTTGCGTAAACTTTTAGTTGTATGTAAAGAAATTCTTATCACTTTTTTATTGTTGTCCTCCCCATCAGTGGTGCAACCAAGTAAGGGGAGGAGGTTAAGGGGTTAAACTCCCCCATTGGATTTTTCATATACAAATATTTGTCGACGTCAAGTTCCGAAAAGATCATCCACTTAAATAAGAAAAAAACAAAAGACACTTTTTCCTTTATTTCATTTATTGTATATGTAATACTGTGACATCTGTCTGTACTCTCAGTACATTGTAATTATTTATTTTGTTAAATTTTATTTTGGTTATTGACCATAATATTAATAAATATTTCTCAACTCCAATCCCCCTTCATAAATTTTTGGCTACGCCCCCATTTTCCATAAAAAATATGTAAACAAAATTCTAAAGCATTTACTACAGAAATCATAAATCAATAAAGAATGAGGTAAAAAATAGAAAGTTTGGAATTTGTATAGAACAGTGTTTCGTAAGAAATGTGCAATTTATTATGGGATTTTTGACATTCAGATAAATTAACTTTACAAATATTTTTAAAATTTTATTATAGGATACGCATTTTGCATAATTTGCAAAATCTTGTATTTAATTTGAAAATTTTTGTATTATTCATTAGAAGAAACATGCATTAAAACAAATTGCAATTTTTATAATACGAGGCGTGCATGTTTAAATAATTTGATATTCAAAAATCAAAAAAATTAAATATAGCATCAACTTTTGCAAAAATATATATATTTAAGTCAGCGACATCTTTTAAGGAAAATTAAAAATTTTGTTTTAATTAGTTTACATATTTACTTAAAATTACACTTTTATAATTCTATATTTTTGAATTAATTTTATATTATTAATTCATTAATTTTGGTTTAAATTAATTTTTCTAATTAATTAATATTTAAATTAAGAACTGACATTTCTCACTTAATTTAACAACTAGAGTGAGAAATCTTGATCAAAGGCCATCTGCTTGTTACAAGTGCCGATAAAGATTAAAATATTATTTAAATAACTGATATATTTGTAAATTTATAAAAATATCAGAATGAAGGTCAGGAAATATTTTTTTTAATAAATAAATATTATTATTAATATTATTATTATTATTATTATTATTATTATTATTATTATTATTATTATTATTATTATTATTATTATTATTATTATTATTATTATTATTATTATTATTATTATTATTATTATTATTATTATTATTATTATTATTATTATTATTATTATTATTATTATTATTATTATTATTATTATAAAGATAATACTAACTTTCAATTAATTACTTAATATTTTTATAGATTGAATTCATACTTTTCTTAGTTGTTTTGGTGACTTCAGCCGTAGAAATTCAATGCGAAGGAACAATTGTTGATTGCAGGGCTAAATGTTGGGATGGTGCTATTAAATGCGACCATTTTTGTTCTACTCAAACCGACCAAAGTAGCACTACTATTTTGAATTGCGCAGAAAATTGTAAAAGTGAACTCAACCGTTGCGTCCAATCATCTTGTGGCAGTATGAGCCCTGCGTTTTAAAGTTATTTATTGTAATAACAATATTTTGAATTTTTTTGTTATTTTTTTAATATTAAATAATTTGAAGATAAAAATAAATAAGAAAGCTAACGTATTTGCGGCAGCTTCATTTGAAAATAAAAAAAACATTGTTTAGTTAGTAAATAAATGTTTTTTATTTTTCTAAGGTTTGTAATGTAAAACTTGAGATTTTATTCACTGATAATAAATATTTATAAAAAAAATAAAATTGATAAATAGAAAGACATTAAAAACGAAGCACTTTCACACTTCTATTTCTGACCTCTAACAGGGACCTTGGATAAGAGTTATTTATGAATGATCTAAGATCTGAGAAAAGTTTTTTAAGTCATGGACTTTTAAATTTTAAGTGCGACAGACATCAATTTATTTAAATATATATAAAGAAAACTGGAATTGTTTGTTGTGCTATCCCATATAATTCATTAAAACAAAAACAATTTTGTTTGATAATAGATCAATAAATTTCCAATTAGTTTTAATTTACTAATTTATTGCCAAGCAAAAGGTTTTTTTCAATTTACAATAAACAAAATGAAATGATTGAAACAAATAGAAAAATTAAAATTACAGAATTTAAACAACCTTACAAAATTTCTATATTCAAATCATCAACCGGAACCTTTAGCATCGTCAGGATCCAAAAAGTGATCCTTAAAGATTTTTATTAATTTTTCACATATATTTTCCTTTGAAATTACGTAATATAAATAGTTGAGATAAATTTGTTTAATTAATAAAACTCTCATTAGCATCATAATGAATGACAACATGTTTGAGTGCTTTGTTTGTTTAAATGAGTTAATAGAAAATGAAAAAACTATTTTATTTGCATGCAATCATTCGTTTTGTTTAAATTGCATGAAAACGTGGATCATCAAAAATCCAACATGCCCGTTAGACAGATCAAATATTGAGTTAATTAAATATATTTATCCAATAACCAACGAGATATTTATAACAAATATTGAATTATTTATTACCGATATCATTTGTGAAAATTGGAAAAATTTACTGACGGAGATTTTCAGAAATAATTTGTTAGGATTATCAGATTCTGTAGTGCTTGCTAAGGAACTGGCCAAATTGTTTGGCCCTGTTCACTCACTGTTAACCAACCTTCCAAGAAATTTAAGTGAAGACACCATTTCCTCTCTAATATACATTTCAAAAGAAAATCTAACACAAATTGATATTTCATTAAAAAGGACAAGATCAGAAAAATTTGATTTGAAGATAGGTGAAAGAATCAACAATTTTCTGGATGACTTTGAAAGAAACTATTCCCATTTAAAAATTAGTCTTCTGGAAAGAAGCCTTGATGATTTTGATTTGGAGGTTAGGAACTCCATAGTGATAGATATCACTGAAACTCATATTGACTACATTTTATGGTCTTTTCAATTCTATTTTGATACTCTGAATCGCTGGTTGGATTACTGGAAAGAAAGTTTTTCGAGAAACCGCTTTATTAAAAAGTCAATTCAAAAAGTATTGAGAAGTATCGATGCAAACTTTATCAAACTTTCAGAACAAATAAAATTTAATAAAGCGTTGTTATTGAAATTTGTCGAGCTTTCAGATTATTCCAGAGTTGCAGACTTTTATTGCGAAACTCAAGAAAGATGCATTATTTGCTACAGAAAGATTTACTTGGTCAACCGGAAAGAATTCAAGGGATGTGCTCACGGAATATGTTACGTATGCGTCAATAAATTTATGATTTATGAGGGTAATTGTCCACACAAATGTAGCTATGGTGAAGAATTGGAAGTTATCACTGTTTCTTCATTTCAAGAGCCCTCATTCACGATGAATGAATTCATTGAATCTTGGATAGGGAAATCCTTATTATATACAAAACTAAATCTTAGCTATTCTCTCGAAATAGTCAACGATATTCATAAATCTCGAATTTTGACAAAACACTTATTAAAGCAGTCAAAACACGGTGAATATATCGAGCTTTGCTTTTCCAATATCTTTATACTATGTGCTGACCACATGATGCTTTCAAATGAAAACCTAGGGAGACAGGTCAATTTCCGTTCAATGAGTCAATATTTGGATGATCCCTTGAAATCGGTTCGAATCCTAGCCTGGCAAAATAGTATAAGAATTCGATATGAAATGATCGAATTATTTTCTTGCTTCACGAAAATACTTAAAGAATACAACCCTCAAGCAGCGTCGGATAGAAAAAAAACTGTTGAATTTATAGAATCTATCAACAATCAATTTTCCCATAATTTGCTTATGCAGTTAAAAATTTATGACACTTTTCGTCAATTAGAACAACAACTACAAATAATGGGTTATCAGGACCTAAACAACGAAATGGCCTCGTTGAAACAGAAAGTTACAGAGGTAATGAGCTTGATTTAGATACTACTTTAGACCTTTACTCCTAAAACCCTTGAACAAACTAGATAACAAAATCAACTAAAATATATTAAATCAAGCTCACACAAATTATACTCTTCAGGGGATATAATGACCCTACTTCAAAATGACGAGGACAAGCACATCAACCTTGCTTTATTTTCTATCAACTTCTCAAGTTTACTTTGTGATTTCTTTCTCATATCTTCTCTCGATTTTCTTCTGAAATTCCTAATTAAGGAAAAATACGGATTGTTTATTATTTTTATTCCTTTTATATAATAAAATGATTTCCATAATTAGTGACTTTTAAATCTTCTTTCCTTGACTACACTGAGATAATTATTTTTTGAAACTTCTTTCATTGTCGTTCAAAAATCAAAATAATTAATCGCTTTATTATACGTATTATGCGCATGCAAAGTTTTTTGGACACAAACGACTTTAATTTCACATTAAAATATGTGTAATAAAAGTTTGGAAACCCTTTGATTTTGAAGAAACTCAAAGATTTAGAATCATTTTAAAGGTTTTGATATTGCATGTGGTGCAAGTCGAAGTATAAACATAATGTAGAAAATATCAAAAATAATATCATAAAATATAAAGGAACCTTATAATTTGAAAATATTATGAAAGTTCTTTGTTAAATGGACAACCAAATTTTCGAAAAATTTAAAATGATATGTAGGGTGCACTACGATTTTTTGGTGGAAAGAATTTTCAATAAAAGTGCGAATCATACTATGACTCATTTGATGACATTTTTGAAAATAAATTAAATGACAGGGTCAGGTGGGAAGGAGGGTTGTGCGTTACGTGTCAGAGGACTCACGTATTGCTACTGTTATGTAAAAAATGAATTCCTGAAAGTGCCAAGACTTGTATAGAAGATTCACTTCATTATTAAAACAAAAGCGAAGTCTGAAAAGTTTTATTTCAATTATTGATTATTGACTCGAAAACTTTATTTGGAGGAAAACCAAAAAACAAGTAAAACATTAAAAGTAGTATGAAAAAATAAAATAAAGTTTAAAATTTTTTACATTTCACTCATAGAATACAAACTGAAATGAACATAATTTTTATTAATTAGGTGTTTTTTAAATATTTTTCTTATTATTAGAATTACTTCCGAATCAGCGAAATAAGCTCCAGTATTTTCTGTTAATTTCGTACAATTTCAGAAAGTATAAAAACATATCTGACTCAGTTTAACAAAATATTTTTAATAATAAATCAAAGATTAATTAAATATCCAATAATAAAAACAAAGAAAACAATATAAATAATTTTTAATCAAACCAAATTAATTACAACATAATTTGTTTTTTTGTGATGCATTTTTCGATATCATCTCTACATCGTTCGACACATTTCGGTTCTTGGTTGCAATTATGCGCACATTGGTACCCTTCATCGTAACATTTTCTCGAGAGCTCTTCTTTGCTTCCAGAAGCTTCGCAAATAATTGCCACCAGAAACATCGTCACCATCAAAAAATTAAACTAAAATAATTTTAACAATTAAAACAACTATATCTATTAAATTTCTTGTCAAAAATTTATTTTTATTAATATTTTATTATAAAAACCAACTTTGCCCATTTGTTGAGAATCGAATATAGTCCATTCCAAATAATGAAATATTTATATTATAATATTCGAGTTATTATGTTTTCTTTGAATTAGTCAGTTTTTGTAACAATAACATTTTTAAAAAAGTAAATAAAAATTTTTCAATTTGCAAACTGTTTATAAAAGATATAATTGTGTTGATTACTTTGCCATTATTTTTATATGACAACTTTTTATATGAAATTTGAAAAACTAATAAATCATTGCTTAAGTAACTATATTGCTTAAATAACTATATAAATAAATAACACCAATAATAATAATAATAATAATAATAATAATAATAATAATAATAATAATAATAATAATAATAATAATAATAATAATAATAATAATAATAATAATAATAATAATAATAATAATAATAATAATAATAATAATAATAATAATAATAATAATAATAATAATAATAATAATATAAAATGATGATTGCTTGGTAGCAGCATTTATTATTTAAAACAATAAAATGATAATTTAAGCCTTTTGCTGCAAATAATGTATTTAATGAAAGAATTTTCGACTATAAGATAGTCCTTGTCAATCCTTGTCAAGGACTATCGTATAGTCGAAAATTCTTTCATTAAATACATTATTTGCAGCAAAAGGCTTGAATTATCATTTTATTGTTTTAAATAATAATAATAATAATAATAATAATAATAATAATAATAATAATAATAATAATAATAATAATAATAATAATAATAATAATAATAATAATAATAATAATAATAATAATAATAATAATAATAATAATAATAATAATAATAATCTATAATTATAAAATTGCTATTTCCGAGGCGTATTATACCAAGAATTATAGGTAATATAAGCTTTCATAACTTTAATTAATTCTTAAAATCGCTTCAATAATTAACCAATAATGTAAAGTAAAGTTTAAACGATTTACATTCGTTTTTGTAATAAATAAACAGAAGTTGTTTGTGAATATTATGTGGAAAACTTCTGTTTGTTCTTAAGAATTGTATTAATTAGATTTCTGTATATAAATCAAAATTAATTTTTAATAAAATTAATTTCCAATTTAATTAATGAATTCATTGAATCTGTCCGTTAATGCTTCAAACACTGCCAAATCTAAGCAATTCTTCAACGGCTGCTCTTATTCGATTTTATCACAATTCATAGACGCCTCACCACAACATAATAAGTATAATGGTAAAAATAATATTTGATTTTTTGTCAAAATGAAAATAAATAAAATGTCATCAAACAGCAGATTGCAGGAACGATAAACCTAAGGAATTTTATTAATAAAAATAATAAAAATAAAAATTTCATTAATTAAGTTTTATATTGAAAACTTTAATACTCACATAGCCTCATTTTCAATATATTTTTCTTTCAATACATAATAGTTGGCAATAATAGTCGTGGCGTAGATCGAACCCAGTCCTAATGAGTCAGGAGTCAAATGAAAAGAGGGTTGTTGGGATGAAACCCAAAAATGCAACAAAGTGTGCGACACAAATAAAGGAAAAGGCAAACAAGAATTTGGAAGATGTGTTGAAAAATGTGACAGTTATTTGAAAACTTGTTTCGCTGAAATATGAAGTGTTGCCCCTACGAAATATTTTTAAATAAAATATTTTAATATTAGTTTTGTTTTTGAAGTACTTAAAAGTAATTTGAAATGTTATAATATTATAAGATATGGAATTTATTGTATTTATTAGGCTTCCTTGAACAATTTGTCTTTTATGTATTCAATCCAATTTATGGGTATTTTTTACTTTTTTACTTGGGCGAATAGGGTTTTTTAAGGTGACCCCCACCTTTTTTTAGACCCCAATAAAATAATTTTTTAAATTTTTATTTAATCAGTGACCTATTTTGATAAATCCAAAGCGTCGCCAGCCCACGTGATTGGAAAAATCGATGAAAATATAAAAGAGATGGAAAAATTTAGAATCATTAAAGAATGTAAATCACCATGGAACACTACTTTAGTGTGTGTAAAGAAAAGAGGTCAAAATAATGTACGAATTTTTCTGGATTTTAGAGCACTAAACAATGTCACAGAACGACCAATATTTCCAATCCCAAATATAAATAAATTATTAGATACTTTGGAAGGTGCAAAATATTTCAGCACAATTGATTTAGGGAAAGCGTACGACCAAGTGGAGCTTGATGAAGAATCGAGACTCAAGACAGCATTTTCTACTAAAGACAGACAATTTTGTTTTAACCGGATGCCATTTGGAATAGCAGCAGCTCCGGCAACCTTTCAAAAATTAATGAACATGATATTAGGTGAACTGAATTGGCAAATAGCGATAGTATATTTGGACGATATCCTTATATTTTCAAAAGAATTAAAAGAATACTACGAAAATATGGAAAATGTTTTTAAGAAAATAGAACAAGGAGGACTGAAAATTAGTACGTCAAAATGTCAATTCTTGAAAGATGAAGTAAAGTTCCTGGGACATGATCAACAAAGATGGAGTAAAAACAGAAGAAGAAAAAATTAAACCAGTCAAAGAATTTGAAAGACCCAAATGTGTTAAGAAATTAAGAACCTTTTTAGGGTTAACCAATTACTATAGAAAATTTATAAAGGATTATACAGAAGATTCAAAACATATAGAAAACTTGTGTGGAACTGAAAAGATAAGTTGATTAATGCACCAATATTAAAGTTTCCTGGTTTTACAAAAACTTTCATATTAGATACGGACGCTAGATTCGATCCTATTGGCTCAGTTTTGTCAAAGATATTGTTATTGCTTATGGATCGCATTCTATGTCGAAACACGAGGTGGATTATTGCATAACAAGAAAAGAAGCTACTAAAAATAACCTTTAGCAATATATTATTTTACAAATCATTTTAAACATTACCTTTATTAGAAAAGATTTATACTACGCACGGATTATAAAGCCATAACATATATGATGAAGACAAAGAAAGATACCACTCCACAATTCCAGACATGGATAAATTATTTAAGTAGTTTGGAAATAGAATTTTAATTTAGGAAAGGAGAAGGACATTGCAATGCAGATGCATTGTCAAAAAGTGAATGTATGACGTGCGTTCAATGCCAAACCATCCACCTTAATTCAAAGACAGGAAAACTCAAAACGAAACTTTTGGCAATTATGACAGAAAACCCAGAACAAGAATGGCAAAGGAATTCAAAATAATTACAGAAATCATAAACAACATAATACAAAAGTGCTATAAATTCATAATAAAGAATGGAGTAATATTGCTAGAAAACAATAAAATATGGATTCCGGATGATAAAAGAATTGAATTCATTAAAAAGTATCATAAGAAACTGTGCCATGCTGCACCAATGAAAATTGAGAAATATGTGTAAAAAATACTTCAATGAGACACATGAAAGGAACGATCCGAGACGTAGTTCAAAGTTGTGAAAATTGTCAAAAGAGGAAACCTACAACGACACAAACTAGGGAGAAAATTTGCAAAATGACAGAACCAAGTTTATTTGAAATAATATTTATAGATTTTTGTGGTTCACTAAAACAAACTCAGTATGGAATGAGATATATTATGGAATTATCGATTGTTTTAGTAAATATGTGGTACTACACGCAGTTAAATCACAAGACGAAAAAACCGTTACAACAATTTTAAGAAATAATTGGATTTTAAAATTTGGTGCGCCAAGATTTCTACATTGTGACAAGGGTAAAACATTTGAGAGCAAAGCTATGGATAATCTAATGAAGGAGCACAGTTTTAAAATTATATTTTCAAGCCCGTACCATCATTCAGCAAATGAACTAATCGAAAGACAATTCAGAACAATGAGAGACGCCCTCCATATCACTTTAAAAGATAAAGATCACATGAATTGGATGTAGTTATTACCTGAAGTCGAGTTTATGTTAAATTCCACATTTCAGAAAACAATTAGACAAACTCCAGTTGAAATAGTGTTTGGAAAAAGAATATATAAAGAATGGTCTACATAAATGTAGGTTGAGAATAAAAGTTTTGACGAAATCACAGAAAGTATATTCAAAGTAGGAGACATAGTGCTGGCAAAAAGAAATGATAACAACAAAGACGAATATATATTATGAAGTTATGAAGTAAAATTTGAGAATGAAATAACGCTTATAAGAAATATAGAGTGACTAAAGCCTTTAAAAGGGGAGATGTGAAAGTAATTAAATAGAATTAGTATTTAATTTCCGGGTTTAAATAGATTTAAATAATATAATAAAAGTAGTTAACAAAATTATAAATTAAAATAATAAATTTAATATGAATATCGAAGTTATTAATTGGTTTAACGGTAAATTAAATATATTTAAGAATGATTGAAAATTAAAATATAAGATATTTATTGAATGCTTGTGTATGAATATTCCCCATTCAATTATTAACTCATGCGTGCGAAAATATCCTCAAAGCTAAAAACAGAGATTTTTTGTTGTGTTTAAAAATATAGTTTTGCTTTGTTTTGGAATATTATGGATATTATTAATTCAAGAAACCAGGCATATAAAAACCCTTTATTTCTAATTTTCCATCGTTCACATCGAAATGTTATTGTTGTCCTTGTTAGCTTGATCCCTTATAATCTATGAAAATCGTTCCTGCTCATAACATTTATCCTGGCTCCGGTATCCTATCAACAGTCCATAACTTCTCCATTGATCTCGGTTGTTACACATAGTCGGCCCTACATTCTGTCATATCTTATTATATTCTGTTTTTGTTCTAAAATAAGAGACATTTTTCTGTTGTGCTTAAAAATAAAGTTTTATTTTGTTTTGAAATATTATGGAATTTATTAATTCAAGAAATCAAACAACTAATACCTGTTATTTTTCATAATTTGAGAGATTTCCATCATATTCTCAAATTTGGCTTAGGTAAATTTAAATCATGGAATATTAATTATATTCATGTTACTAGCGAAAAGAATTTGAGTTTATTTGCAAGAATTGATGGACTAACTATAAAATTTATGGATTCTTGCCAATTTATTAACGATTCTTTAAAAAATGATGTATAAACATTAATTACATTTCTATTCACTAGTTCTGAATTTAGCGGAGTAGTTGTCAATAGTAAGGGCATATTCCCATATGATTTTGCCACTAGTCAGGAAGTGCTTCGGTCAACTCCCCAATTACAACCAATTTGGTATGGTGTTACGGAAGCAGAATATAATATGGCTAAAAGTATATTCACTTTTTGATTACGTGATGATTTATTTAAAATTGGATGTATTTTTACTTGCGGATTATTTCCAGCAGTTTAGAGCAAATACAATTGCTCATAACAGACTGGAACCCTTAAACGTTTTAGGTATTCCCGATATGTCCTGGAATTTAGCTTTAATGACTTTGGAAAAACCAATTGATTTACTCCAAGACATAGAAATTTATAATTTCTTTAAAGGCGAGAAGGATTAACTTTTGTTATTAAACGTTGCGTACATTCAAATGAAAACACAGAGTTGTTGTACAGAGACATTAACAACCTAAATTGATGGCCCTCAGTCAAAAGCTTCCAAATGGTAAATTGAAGTGGTCAATGATTCAAAAACACATGTGGTTTGCAATACAAATGCATTAATTAGATTAGTTATACACAAGTATAAAAGAGAGATAAAATGACATATAGTAATTATTTTTTAAAACGCAATCCAATAAGTATGTTTTCAGGAGAAATCATTTTCTTATTTATTGAAAGAAACATGCCCAATTAAGAAAATAAGTGAGACGAAACCGGTTTAAATCAAGAAAGATGTGAAACCAGTACAAATATATCATAACCATAAGATATATTTCTTGGTAGATGAAATTCCATATAAATTATCAAATGCAGTCAAATTGATCAAGTCGTAATATTCAAGTGTCATTGCTCATATAACAAAAGAAGATGTTGCAGTAAATAAAGGGGAAAATCAATAAGAATCTAAGTTGCAATGAAAATATACAACAATTCATCAACAATCGAAATTCCCGTTTTCATGATGTCTTTGAAGAAATTGAATATAAAGATGGTGAAGCTGGTTTGTAAATATTTCAATATAGGGATATAAAATGGGTGAGAAAGATATCATATAACCATTTTGGAGAGTAGATAGCGCTCGAATTTCTCTGGGATTTTAATAAATGTTTAGTTTTTAATGTCTTTTAATATGATTTTTTAATAGCAGAATTGGTTTTCTTAAGTATATATGAATAATTTATATTTTCTAAATGTTGGAAATGTGTGTATGTGAAGGTTGGCTAAAAAAGGCAATGTTTAAAATGTTATGAGTGTGAATTTGAAATAAATAATCATGTCATTTTGCGGAGAAATGAATTCTATCTATATATTATTTGAGTGAAAAAATCTCTAAATAGAAAATTTAAGTGCCAGCAATAGTCTTTGAAATTCTTATATAAAATTAAAATTGATGATGTAATCAATGATTTTAAGAAAATTGTAAATATTACATAAATATTTAAAATACAGCAAAATTAAGATATTACATAATCATCGGTTAAAACAAAATTAAAAATATTATTTAAACACTGAATAAAACAAAAATAAAAAAAATTGTGAGAGTCGCGGATTCCTATAGGACTTATAGGATCTATCTACATATCTATCTACTGAAAAAACTTTAAATTTTAAAGAACTTTCAAATTTGCAACACATCAATTAATAAAAAGTTATACATCGTTGAAAATAGCAATGAATTTCATTTCAACATTTTAAAATAATCTTTAAAAATAAAAAAAATTTACAAAGTTTTAATATTATAATTTATATATGGTTGAAAAGAAAAAACAAACATCTATCGAATGATATATTATTTAATGTATTGACTGATAAATTGAAAAAGATATTCAAAATTGAATTTTTTTAAGTTCTTTGTTTGAACAACCGTATTTTACGAGAAATTCAAAATGATTGGGAAGGTGCTCTACGATTTTTTGGGGGAAAAGATTTGATAAAATAATACTTATGAAAGTTCTCAATAAAAGTACGAATCATACTATGACTCATTGGTTAAAATTTTGAAAATAAATTCAATGACGGGGCAGGTGGGAAGGAGGGTTATGCGTTACTTGTCAGAGGACTCACGTAAGAAGACACCCTATTTTAAAGAAAATTAGTTTGAGAAAAAGAAAAATATTCAACATAAATAAGGATTTAGAATTACTTCCGAATCACGAAGGGATTAAATGAACAGCGAAATAAGCTCCAGCATTTTCTGTTAATTTCGTACAATTTCAGAAAGTATAAAAACATATCTAACTCAGTTTAACAAAATATTTGTAATAATAAATCAAAGATTAATTAAATATCCAATAATAAAAACAAAGAAAACCATATAAATAATTTTTAATCGAACCAAATTAATTACAACATAATTTGTTTTTTTGTGATGCATTTTTCGATATCATCTCTACATCGTTCGACACATTTCGGTTCTTGGTTGCAATTATGCGCACATTGGTACCCTTCATCGTAACATTTTCTCGAGAGCTCTTCTTTGTTTCCAGAAGCTTCGCAAATAATTGCCACCAGAAACATCGTCACCATCAAAAAATTAAACTAAAATAATTTTAACAATTAAAACAACTAGATCTATTAAATTTCTTGTCAAAAATTTATTTTTATTAATATTTTATTATAAAAACCAACTTTGCCCATTTGTTGAGAATCGAATATAGTCCATTCCAAATATTGAAATATTTATATTATAATATTCGAGTTATTATGTTTTCTTTGAATTAGTCAGTTTTTGTAACAATAACATTTTTAAAAAAGTAAATAAAAAGTTTTCAATTTTCAAAATGTTTATAAAAGATATAATTGTGTTGATTACTTTGCCATTATTTTTATATGAATTTTGAAAAACTTGTAAAATCAGTAAATAAATAAGTAAATAAAAAAATAACACCAATAATAATAATAATAATAAAAATAATAATACTAATAATAATAATAATAATAATAATAATAATAATAATAATAATAATAAAAATAATAATAAAAATAATAATAAAAATAATAATAATAATAATAATAATAATAATAATAATAATAATAATAATAATAATAATAATAAAAATAATAATAAAAATAATAATAAAAATAATAATAATAATAATAATAATAATAATAATAATAAAAATAATAATACTAATAATAATAATAATAATAATAATAATAGTAATAATAATAATAATAATAATAATAATAATAATAATAATAATAATAATAATAATAATAATAATAATAATAATAATAATAATAATAATAATAATAATAATAATAGTTTATAATATTAAAATAGCTATTTCCGAGGCGTATTATACCAAGAATTATAGGTAAAATTCTGTTTATTCTTAAGAATTGTATTAATTAAATTTCTGTTTATAAATTGAAATTAACTTTTAATAAAATTAATTTCCAATTAATTAAATGAATTCATTGATTCTGTCCGTTAATACTTCAAACACCGCCAAATCTAAGCAATTCTTCAATGGCTCTTATCAGATTTTATCACAATTCATAGACGCCTCACCACAAGTTGGTTAACTGACATTTAATTTATATATTTTAATCAATTTACCATTCAATTAATTCCATTAATTCAATTAATTGATTATTGTTAATTACACCAATCCCTCGTTTTACGAAGTCTCTTTTTACGAAGTTTCGATATAACGTTATTTAGAAAAAAATTCAGTCTCTGTTTACGAAATAAAAATTCGATTTACGAATTTTTGTTTTCTATTTAATTAGGGAAATAACACCGTACGAATATACAGAAACAGAATACTAAATAAAACAAACGAATTATATATTTGTTGTTGTGATTACTTGAATATAATAGGTTGAACATTAATATTTTGTATAAATTAGATTTCCTTACTATTTAAACAATTTATATTGTGTGCGATATATTTGAGATGATTTTTTTATTACTAATTTTATTCGAAAGTGTCTTGATTTAACTAAATACACCAATCTCTCGCTTAACGAAATTTCGATTTACGTTAACATATTTTAATACTCGTTTTGTTTTTGAAGTTCTTAAAAGTGATTTGAAATGTTATCATATTATAAAATATGGAATTTTTATTGTATTTATTAGGTCTCTTTGAATAATTTGTCTTTTAAATGTTCAATTCAATTTATGGATTTTTTAACTTTTTGTTTGTGGGTTGTAACAGAAAAAAACTTTTCGTATATTCTTCCGCTTTTACAGCCCCCCTTCTTTTTGAGACCCCCTATATATTTAGACACCCAACTATAATTTTTTTTTGAATCTAGTTTTAGACTAGTTATTACATAATATTTTTTAATTTTGCTTTAATCAATGATTTTTAAATTTTGATTTAGTGTTGTTGTAGATAGATTTCTAGACTTCATCCAATATTTTGACCCCGCCGTACCCGCAATTTTTTTGAATTTCGTTATAATTAATGATTACATAATTGTTTTAATTTTTTAATCGTCGATTTTGTAATATTTTAATTTTATTGTAATTGTTGATTATGCAATATCTACTATTTTGTTAAAACCATTGATTACGTCATAAACTTTAATTTTTTATAAGAATTTCAAAGACTATTGTTTGCACTTGAATTCTCTATTTTATAAGACAAAGCACCATCAAACTTTTGAAACTTGATTTTTAGTACAATATTTTTGAATTTACACATCAAATTAAACAATTAGAGATATTTTCACTCAAACATTATATGAGGAAACTGAAAGATTCTAAAAGTTTTAATTAGAATTATTTTTTAATTTTAACAATATTTTTATCGAAAAATATTTTAAAAGAAAGATTGAAATTTGTTTAACCAACAAATAGAATATATATAATATTAATACATAATATAGACAGAATTTATTTCTCTACAAAATGACATGATTATTTATTTCAAATTCACACTCATAACATTTTAAACATTGCCTTTTTTAGCCAACCTTCACATACACATATTTCCAACATTTAGAAAATATAAATTATTCATATATACTTAAGAAAACCAATTCTGCTATTAAAAAAATCATTTTAAAAGACATTAAAAACTAAACATTTATTAAAATCCCAGAGAAATTCGAGCGCTATCTACTCTCCAAAATGGTTATATGATATCTTTCTCACCCATTTTATATCCCTATATTGAAATATTCACAAACAAGCTTTCACCATCTTTATATTCAATTTCTTCAAATACATCATGAAAACGGGAATTTCGATTGTTGATGAATTGTTGTATATTTTCATTGCAACTTAGATTCTTATTGATTTTCCCCTTTATTTACTGCAACATCTTCTTTTGTTATATGAGCAATGACACTTGAATATTACGACTTGATCAATTTGACTGCATTTGATAATTTATATGGAATTTCATCTACCAAGAAATATATCTTATGGTTATACTGGTTTCACATCTTTCTTGATTTGAACCGGTTTCGTCTCACTTATTTTCTTAATTGGGCATGTTTCTTTCAATAAATTAGAAAATGATTTCTCCTGAAAAACATACTTATTGGATTGCATTTTAAAAATAATGACTATTATGTCATTTCACCTTTCATTTATACTTGTGTATAAATAATACACTTAATGCATTTTGTTGGTGTTTGGGTAAAGGCAATAGTTGCCAATAGTTGGACGTAGACTCAGTGTTTAAACTCACATGATTTAGTAAAACTCGATCAGTGTACAATGACGACTGCCATGTTGGTGCTGTCCACTGTCAGTGACAAATCAAAGGTAGGTGAGGTGTGACGTTTTATACGGGTTCTTCACTGTCACTAGAAGTACTTACGTTTTTACTTCAGTGATGTCGACTGTATCAGTTGCACTGGCCAATATCCACTCCTCTCTTTTTAGCCTTCTTACAAACGAAAACTATAATCGTACCGCAATGAAACCGAAAATTTAAAACGCAGTAAAATGAAATAATTATTATATACCGAACAACAGAAATTAAAACAAAGATCAAAGTAATTGTTTGTCGCTATCAAATTGTGAGAGTTTACCATTAATGAGCCCGGTTCTATCAGCAATTGAGCTCAATATCTGCTAGAAAATCATCTAGCTCAAACTCGTTTTTGCCTGAGGGCAGTAGGTAGGCCTTTTTGGGCAATTCGATGGTTAGGCTTGGTGGACTAAGGACCGCTTTGAGCTGGGTCAAAGCTGCCACCTTTCGCTCTCGTTTCTTGTCATTTCGTTCCGCTTTTAATAAATTCTTTCTTTTCGGGTTTGGGTCCGTCAGGACTTGTGTATGCACGTTTAGATCGATGACAGGTGCAGCTACCGGTGAAGGATCAGAGGTGACTGAGACTGGGACGTGAGAAGAAACCATCAAAGATGAGGCATCCAACGCACGAGAATCGGACCATAGGGTTTGGCACTAGCTGGCACGCAGAACAATTATATTGCTGGCCATGACTTTATTTCCACACACTCGATATGCCAGCTCCTTGGTCGTAAACACCTGATAGAGAGCATCTGATTGCTCCTGTACTAGGGCCCTTGTTGTTCGATTTTCCGTAATGAAAATGTCACGACAATGCTCAAGACAGTGTAATTGTTTGTTTCCTTTTAGCATCTGGAGGGGCGAGAACCATATGCCCTACAAACGAACAATATTGGCCTTGAGTAAGCGATTATCTTTTCTGACAGTACTAGTGGCGCGTTTTTGTCGGAACAAGACAAGTATGGTTTAAGAAAGTTGGGTATCGCTGGAATGATATTTACAAGGAAAGGAAAAGGAAAATTTAGAATAACTTATCCGATTGTCTGGTTGTGGAGGAAATCTAAATCAGGGAATTCATTAACTATCCAGGCGACCTTTAACTTGGCACCTCTCGTGGGTGTCTAAGTTCACTGAAAATGACAATAAGGTGCGGATGATTTGTAGTACTAACAAAACCTATGGTGAGGAAATTAGTGATAATGATAACCCTAGTAATACGCAAAGAAGTTACAATAATAGAAACAGTAGGCCTGAAAATTCCCCCTCCCTCCTTTTCCTGAGATTGATTGAGATGCACGAATACGCCCCTAACAACGCCCATACAAGTCCAAACAATATTCATACCTAATATTAAAAATAACCTTAATTTTGTGGAGCGACAAGGGAACAAGAATAGGGACTTTATCCATATTAGGAGTCATAATATTCGAAATTGTCGCAGGAACTACACTTAATACCACTAATAATTAGAATCCTGGATATTCCCAACATAAGCCCCAATTTTCATATCGAAAATAGACATAATCCTAAGCACAATAACCGTCGTAATATTGATCACAATATGAATAGTCCTAATACCCTGAAAAATGATTATCTCATGGTTGAGGCTGATAATAATACTGAACTTGTTATAATGGTAATATCTAGGATACTAGTTGTAATGTATAGTTATATTCTATTTCTTTATTAAAAAACAAGGTTACGCAACACCTAGTCATTTCGTTTGGCGCGTGTCGCATTCTAAAATAAAAGAAACTATATAACGATAATTTACTATGGTAAATTATCGCTATACAAATATTGAATAAAAAATCAAAAATCAATAAAAAGAATTTTGAAAAATTATTAGGAAGCTCAAATTACAATCTATAGAATATTAGAAGGAAGTCCAGATAAATTTTAAAAGAAAGTCAAAAGGATAATCAAATCTAAAAACTTCAATTACTATAGTGAAGAGGAACAAAATTCAGAAAAGAACAAAAGAAAATCAAAGGAAAGAAAAGAAAAATAGAAGAAACAATAAGAATAAAACTTAAAAAGAATAAAGAATTTCGAAGAAATAGAAGTAGTAATAAGAACAAAATTTATAAAGAATAAAAGAAAACCGAAAGAGTTATCAAATTAGAGTTTAAAGACTGAAATCGAGACCAGACTAGAGTATTTCTAATTTATCCTTGTCCGGTACTTACAGGCCTTTAATTATTATTTCTTGAATAAAAATTTATGTTCGATAATTGTCATTGTTAATTTATTATCAATTTTTTGTATAAACACATATATTTAAACACACATTCATCCCAGCTGTCCCGAGACAGTCTTTTAAAAGGTGACCATAGCAATGCGAGTAATTATCACTGCAAAGGACGAGAATAATAGAATCGACAATAACCGCTATCATCTTAATAATCACAATATTGCAGGCGATAAATATTGATAATGATAACAATAAGTGACTAACGAGAAATAAGAAAAAGAAATACTGAGAAGATCAAGAAACATTTTGGGAATAGAAGAAACTGAATCCGGGGAAATTGACAATGGCAATTCCAAAGTCGAAATTTTTTCATTTGTATTGAATATTTTATTCGCAGCAAGAGGCTTAATTTATCATTTAGTTGTTTAGAATTTAATTAAGTCTATTACTAGGAAATTGTAACTTCATAATTACCCTAACATTGATTATAATATACTAATAATAATTACTGATAATACCAATAGCAATAATAATTTAGTGGGGACTTAATGGGCGTGGTAATGCTAGTATTTGGAGTAATAATAAATTACTAAATATATTCTACTGATTGTGGATAAATTGCTGTGTTTATTATTATGTCGACCTGTAGAAAAAGAAAAGCTTTCATTTTCCTGATGAATTAGACTCTCAGTGATTATGTCTTGGGTGGCATGGGTGACTTATGCGAGACTGTACCACACTTTCGAACGACCTTCGTGTTCTCTGTATTTATATCAAAGATATCATAATGTCGACAAAAATATGCAATACAATAAACTCCAGCGGCGACACCGACGAGATCCCTCTTCAGAGCCCTCGTCTGTGTCAACCTGGTGTTATCCAGCATGGGTTGTAAACCGGCCTGTGAGAAAGCAACCCGCACCTTTTCCTCCCTCCCTTCACAATGCCTACTTCACTAATACAATTCAAAATATATTTACTAAAATCATAACTAAAATCCTAAATCATGAATGAAATTTGAAAATACAACATCCACCAAAAATATAACCCAGAACTTAAATTAATTATTAAACGAGAGAGGACGAATTGAAAGCTGTTTTAAACATATTTAATGGCATAAATACAATACAATATTAATCAGAGATTTTTAATACATGATACTATAAAACAATAAATTTACAAAGTGTACAGAGGATTCCAAAATAACGGTAAAATGATTTCAATGGTGCCTCGTCCCGAAATCAATAAATTCCAAATTTGTAGAATTGAAAAATTACAATGAAATTTTGCGACTATGACTGCAATCCGAAATCTGCGTCGGATAAATTGATGAGCTAGTAAAACTATTCACTGTATCAAGAATGAATTTGAAAATCAAAAAGTGACTTTTTAACAACAAAAATAAGAAAAAGGGTTTTAAAATCTAATAACAAATTTACTGAGATTTTCGGATAGCGAAAAATTGGTTTCAAAATATAAAGATGGTTCAACTATAATAGTTTAGAAAAATGAAAAAGTTGTTTCAACAATAAGAATGGCCATTTATATGGTTTTGTCGTGCATACCTTCGACCAACCTGGATCGAGTGTGTGTATCATATCTTATTTTATTTCTATTTTTTCCAATCATTTTGATTGGTCTATTTCTTTATTTTGTTTAAATTTGCTTTTTATATTTTAATTCTATTTTTCTTTGATTGATCGAAAGACCGCCTTTACATACTATTCTTATTATCTACGAATAAGTTAGTATTTTTTGCTATTTTATGTGTCGTTTTTCGGTCATTTTTGTTATTTTTATGCTTTAAAATATGTTTCACGTGTCACTGCTTGGGTTCCATCAGTTTTGTTTCAATTATTTTATTTCTGTTTTTGTCTTTAATTTTATTTTATTTGGTGTTTTTTCGAATTAGTGTGTAGTGAGCTGCTAGACGGTCTCATCATAATCGATTTAAATCTTATATGCAAAAACGGAACGTCGCATTCCAATCACGAAAATTGGGATCCTGTGATTTAACAGAACATGATTTTATTATGATGAATTTAGTTAATGCTTCCAATTGTTCTCAGAATTCAGAAAATATGTCAAATCATGCACAAACAGATATTGAAAATTCCTTAAACACTAGCCTAAATGGGCGATCATTAACGAATAATGATCAACTAGAACACAATTAGGGCCAATCAAATATCACGTATAACAGCACATTAGTTGAAACATCTCAGTCTACTCTAACCCATTCTAAGAGTCAATCAAAATTCATGCAATTTGCTAATACTTCTTATTATCAATCAGGCTCTATAAATCAATCTCAGATGAGCAAAACAAATTCGATGCCATGTTATTATTATCAAGACCAACTGTATTCAGCTCCTAATAGTGTTAGTGTTAGCTCTCATAGACCAACACCTTCATCCATTCCCCATTCACAATTACCACAATTTCATGTGTGAAATCCCTCCAATTGAACCAAGATGTTGAAATGGTTCCGTATTATCAAAGATTGCCATATGCTTATAATTCGCGAAATAATATAATGAATCCTAACAATAATATGAACCTGAATAGGTTTGTTATTAAATATGGACCTAAGAAATAATACAATAACATTATTTGAAGGCTATCTCATTTATTTTTAAGACAAAAGAGCTGTTATTATTTTATATATACAACAAAAACCTCCATGTGATTTTATGGGTAAAAACTAATTTACTTTAAATATTTTGTGCGAATTTTAAAAAGTAATTGTTATAAAAACGTTTGTAAGAAAAATTTTGTTATTACTTTTTTCTTTTGTAAATTGGAAATGTATTTCTTTTTGTTTCAATAATGGTATATTCTAGAGAGCTATATTAAATTTGGTAATTCAAAATAAATATTTTCTTTTGCTTATTGTAATGATTGCAATCATGAAATTTATAAACACCACATAATGTGTATTCTTAGTGCTTTTTACTTGTTAAGTGGGTCATCTCAGTCATCCCATTACCAGCCAGATTAAAACAAAAAAACAATTAGAGAGTAGGAAAGCAAGGACAATTTGTAATACAAACAACATGCGTGTGTGACCATTTTATATAAGTCATACATTGTTTGCAGACGGATTGCAAAGGTATTGCAAATTATTTAATTAAGATATTTCAACTCTATAATTAAAACGTGTACTAATATCACAAATAAAATAGTGTACTATCACAAGTAACAGTAACAACATAAAAATTTTAATTAAAAAACAATACATTATAATAAATAATGTCTTGTGTGGACTAATTTGTGGACTCCAGCCAAACAGGGATACATTACATTCACAAATGATTTTTGGGCGAATAGAGGGGGACCTTTTTAAGTGACCCAATCCCTTCATAAATATTTTTTTGAATTTTACTTACATAACATTTTGAATTTTGAATCTTGGATAGGGAATTCCTTATTATATACAAAACTAAATCTTAGCTATTCTCTCGAAATAGTCAACGATATTCATAAATCTCGAATTTTGACAAAACACTTATTAAAGCAGTCAAAACACGGTGAATATATCGAGCTTGTTTTCAATATCTTTATACTCTTTGCTGACCACATGATGCTTTCAAATGAAAACCTAGGGAGACAGGTCAATGAGTCAATATTTGGATGATCCCTTGAAATCGGTTTGAATCATAGCCTGGCAAAATAATATCAGAATTCGATATGAAATTATTGAATTATTTTCCTATAAAATAATTTCCATAATTAATGACTTTTGAAAGAAATCTTCTTTCCTTGACTAAACTTCTTTTAAACTTCTTTACCTGTCGTTCGAAAATCCAAATAATTAATAATTTTATTATGCGTATTTCTCATAATAGATTTTCCTTATTGCCCCTCCCTTCAATTATGATGCCATATTAATGACATCCCAATATAAATATAATATAAATATAATAAAAATATAATAAAAATATAATAAAAATATAATAAAAATATAATATAAATATAATATAAATATAATATAAATATAATATAAATATAATATAAATATAATATAAATATAATATAAATATAATATAAATATAATATAAATATAATATAAAATATAATATAAATATAATATAAATATAATATAAATATAATATAAATATAATATAAATATAATATAAATATAATGTAAATATAATATAAATATATTATAAATATAATATAATTATAATATAAATTATTTTTTACTTTACATAACAAAAATTTCAAAAAAAGAACAAACAAAATTTTTTAATTAAATCTAAATCAACATAATCAAACACCGATTTGCCATATGTAAAGCATTTCCAAAACTTTATATAACTCCAGTGACTCCATAACAAAATCAAATAACTGAAAACATGAAAGTATTTTATAATTTCTTTTTTGATAATAATTTCTTATCAAATTTTTAGCTTTTATTATGCATTCTCATTGTTCTATTCGCTAATTTTGCCCCGGAAACCAATGCCAAAAAAACCTTTTGCTTAGCCGAATGCTGGAATTCAGCACATCAGTGTGATAAAGCTTGCCTGGATCAACCCGATAAATCCAGCAATGCTTTTATGACTTGTGAAAATACTTGCAAAACCGACCTGGAAAAATGTGTTGCTAATGGATGTAAACCGAAAGACAAGCCTGCACCTGCAGTGAAATCAACAAAAAGAAGTTGTAAAGTTCTTTGTTGGGAAAAAGGTAGACAGTGTCACGAAGCATGCAAAACAAATAAAGATCAGAGCAGCAAAACAGTATTGTCCTGCGCCCAAAATTGCAATGAACATTTAAAAAAATGTGTTAATATAGATTGCTTCAAAATAATCCGCATTGAACCTTAAACATAGCAATTTAATTCCTTAAATATAATGCTTTATTTATTTCTTAGCGCTTTATTATTATTATTATTATTATTATTATTATTATTATTATTATTATTATTATTATTATTATTATTATTATTATTATTATTATTATTATTATTATTATTATTATTATAATTATTATTATTATTATTATTATTATTATTATTATTATTATTATTATTATTATAAAAAATAACAGAAATTGATAATAATGCCATACATTTTAGTTTAAATAAATGTACTTTTATATTTTAAAATTAATTAATAAATTATTGGCACGATTTGCTAACCTTGCGCAATTAAATGAAATATTTATAATTTATCAAATGAAGTCCAAATAAATTGCAAGCACTGTTAACTTTTTGTCTTAAGTCACGAAGAGACTAGAAGAGACAAGATAATTTAATATAAAGAGGTGAATTTTAATAGTTTTTAGTTTTAATAGTTTTAATATGTCTTGAAATTATAATGGGTAGATTGAGTAGTACACATTTTAGAATCATATGATATTATTTTTATAAATTTTAAATTATTAGCATAAGACTTCCAATAATGCCAATGGAAAATTATTTATTTTTTAAGAAAAAATAGGAGAAATTAAAAGAAATTTTCTAAAAAATAAAAGTCAGAACAATTTTTGTCAATAAAGTTGATTTATTTTATCGAAAAATCTGAAATGTTAAATAAATTAAAAAAATTTATTGACGATTTCGTTTACTACTCAATATAATAATCTAAAATTTAAATAAATATTTAAATTTTTGATAATTTTAATTTTAGTCAATTTTTTGTTTTCAAGTGGGAAATAATTTTAAATTTTAATAAAAAATTGTAATAAAGAATTAACAAAACATTTGGGGTTTTAAAGGTTTTGCAGCACCTACTTTTTCATTTCTATTTTACTCTTGTAAGTAATATTTGTTGCTTCAAGGGTGCTTAAACGTTTTTATAAATAAATAGATGTCACGTCTTTGAGGCATAGTGCACTACTGCCCTTTCCATTTAACAAAAAACCGAGCCATATTTTTGAAGGAAAAACAAAAAGTCTACAAATATTTCCTTTTCATAGTACGACTCATATTCTTATTGTAAATTTTCCTAAGTATTATTTTAAAGGCTTTTATAGTTTTTTTCGGATTAAAGGGTTCCCTATTATTTTATGGTCATGTTATTTTTAGGATTTTTTCTGTGTATTAAGAGTTTGATACTCTCTACGTTATGGTTATACTTCTAATTCCACTGTATTTAATTATGCTATCTCCAAAAGATTTAAAATTCAATATTTAGAAAATATGAAAAAACTTTAAATTTTAAAGAACTTGTCAAATTTGCCCTATATCGAATGATAAAAAGTTATACATCGTTGAAAATAGCAATGAATTTTATATATAATGGTCTCTATTTCAACATTTTAAAATAATCTTTAAAAATAAAAAAATAATTTTACAATGTTTTAATATTATAATTTATATATGGTTGAAAAGAAGAAACAAATACTTATCGAATGATATATTATTTAATGCATTGACTGATAAATTGAAAAAAAATATTCAAAATTATAATTTTTTAATCCTTATTAGTCTTATCTTTGTTACTAATGCTCTTGAGTAAAAGCAAAGTTTTTAACTTTTTGAATTTTTCGATTTATCATGGTTGAACCGTTGACGGTCAAGTTGAACTATTGAGTAGAACACACATGACTTTAATTTTTCATTAAAATATGTCAACTAAAAGTTTGGGAACCCTTTGATTTTGAAGAAACTCAAAAATTTTAAATCATTTTGAAGGTTTTGATATAGCATGTGGTGTAAGTCGAAGTATAACCATAATGTAGAAAATATCAAAAATAATATCATAAAATATAAAGGAACCCTATAATTTGAAAACATTATGAAAGTTCTTTGTTAAATGGACAACCAAATTTTCGAAAAATTCAAAATGATTGGGAGGGTGCACTGCGATTTTTTTGTAGAATAATTAATACTTAGGAAAGTTTTCAATAAAAGTGCGAATCATACTATGACTCATTTGTTGAAAATTTTGAAAATAAATTCAATGACAGGGTCAGGTGGGAAGGACGTGCGTTACGTGTCAGAGGACTCACGTATTACTACTGTTATGTAGATAAAAATAAGCAAATTCCAAAAGGGCAATGAATAATATACCAGAAAGGACAAATTCCTGAAAGTGCCAAGACTTGTATAGTAGATTCAGTTTATTATTAAAACAAAAGCGAAATTTGAAAAGTTATATATTAATTATGGATTTTTAAAAATATTATAAAATTCGAAAATTTTTTTAGAGGAAAACCAAAAAACAAGTAGAACATTAAAAGTAGTATGAAAAAATAAAATAAAGTTTAAAATTTTTTACATTTCACTCAATAATTAGAATTCAATAATTACGAAAACCATACTTAAAAGAAAATTAGTTTGAGAAAAAGAAAAATATTCAACATAAATAAGGATTTGGAATTACTTCCGAATCACGAAGGGATTAAATGAACAGCGAAATAAGCTCTAGCATTTTCTGTTAATTTCGTACAATTTCAGAAAGTATAAAAACATATCTAACTCAGTTTAACAAAATATTTGTAATAATAAATCAAAGATTAATTAAATATCCAATAATAAAAACAAAGAAAACCATATAAATAATTTTTAATCAAACCAAATTAATTACAACATAATTTGGTTTTTTGTGATGCATTTTTCGATATCATCTCTACATCGTTCGACACATTTCGGTTCTTGGTTGCAATTATGCGCACATTGGTACCCTTCATCGTAACATTTTCTCGAGAGCTCTTCTTTGTTCCAGAAGCTTCGCAAATAATTGCCACCAGAAACATCGTCACCATCAAAAAATTAAACTAAAATAATTTTAGCAATTAAAAACAACTATATCTATTAAATTTCTTGTCAAAAAATTATTTTATTAATATTTTATTATAAAAACCAACTTTGCCCATTTGTTGAGAATCGAATATAGTCCATTCCAAATATTGAAATATTTATATTATAATATTCGAGTTATTATGTTTTCTTTGAATTAGTCAGTTTTTGTAACAATAACATTTTAAAAAAATAAATAAAAAGTTTTCAATTTGCAAAATGTTTATAAAAGATATAATTGTGTTGATTACTTTGCCATTATTTTTATATGACAACTTTTTATATGAAATTTGAAAAACTAGTAAATCATTGCTCAAGTTTAAATAAATAAATAAACAAATAACACCAATAAAAAGTAATAATAATAATAATAATAATAATAATAATAATAATAATAATAATAATAATAATAATAATAATAATAATAATAATAATAATAATAATAAATAATAATAATAATAATAATAATAATAATAATAATAATAATAATAATAATAATAATAATAATAATAATAATAATAATAATAATAATAATAATAATAATAATAATAATAATAATAATAATAATAATAATAATAATAATAATAATAATAATAATAGTTTATAATCCTAAAATAACTATTTCCGAGTAGTATTATACCAGCATGGCCAACCGGTGGCCCGCGAAGCGTTTTGATGTGGCCAGGACACAATTTTAAACATCACATCAATAATTGTCTTTTTTAGATTTCATATTCGAATTAAGCATGCTTTTAATTTTAAAAATTGATTCTAAGTTTACTTGAATCGTAAAAACGAGTTATATTTATTTAAATGAATTTATTGTGGCCCGTGATAGTATTGTTCCGAAAATTTGCCCTTCGATTGATTTGGGTTGGCCACCATTGTATTATACCAAGAATTATAGGTAATATATGCTTTCATAAATTTAATTAATTTTTAAAATCGCTTCAATAATTAACCAATAATATAAATTAAATTTAAACGGTTTATTCTTTTTTGTAATAAATAAACTGAAGTTGTTCGTAAATATTATGCGGAAAACTTCTGTTAATTTTTAGTAATTGTATTAATTAAATTTCTGTATATAAATCAAAATTAATTTTTAATAAAATTAATTTCCAATTTAATTAATGAATTCATTGAATCTGTCCGTTAATGCTTCAAACACTGCCAAATCTAAGCAATTCTTCAACGGCTGCTCTTATTCGATTTTATCACAATTCATAGACGCCTCACCACAACATAATAAGTATAATGGTAAAAATAATATTTGATTTTTTGTCAAAATGAAAATAAATAAAAT
>CAUHTR010004839.1:0-10300 GCA_959609185.1 Schmidtea polychroa | reverse complement strand
TTGNGAACACTGCATGCTATCAAAATGTCAGATCGATCCGATCACGAAAAGTGGGTTAATTAAAAAAATATTGATATGTCAAATCTAGTGTTATTTCTTTATTTCAATATAAATCCCTCTCTATTCATTAACTTCGGATTAAAGAGATTATATTATATCTAAAATATGTTTAAATTAAGAGAGTGAAATATAGAGTTTCAAAAACCATGTTTTTATGGTTGATTTTTTTTTCTATTACTGTTACGCTTACCGCATAAAATAATGCAGCAATATTGTTTCGGAAAGTGTTGTTTTATCCTGGTTATTTTTCATTTATAAATTCTAACGATGCGTCTCTATCAGTTTTGCTATTATAGTTTGGCAAAATTCTAAGCAACCCATTTGCCATACATTTTTATACAAACAAACTCGAGCTGATGCGTTAAGGGGTTAATAGTAACGATAATAATAATTTTCTTTAAAGATACTAACTTTTTTAAATATTTAATTTAAGAAACATGCGGCAAATACCAATGTTTCCATGAATTTTAACAACTTCTTAACCAATTATTTCAATGTTTTTAAGTTAGAATGGAAAGTTTTCATATTCGACATGTGAGGTATGTGAGAGGTTTAAAAATACTCTAAAGATTTCTATAAATTAATTGTAATAAAATAAGTATTTTGTAAAGGAAAAAATTCTTTTAAAGTAAACATTACTATCAAGTAAAACTTTTAATAATTAGAATAGTTAAAATCAAATTTAAAATTACAATTAAAAGTTTAATAAAGTTTTATTAAATTTCTAGGTTTATTAAAATATAACTGATATTAATTTAAAATATCAATCACAATACAGTAGTTAAAAATCGTATGTTGAATGTATTTATGAATATTTAAAAAGATCCTGTCAAGAAACATTGCATAGTTTGGATTCTCCTAACTTTGTTTATATATTGTGTAATAACAAAATATATTTTATTGAAAGCGTGAATTTAATTGTAATTTAATTATCGATGTAATAAACACCCGAAGTTCGGGAAAAGAAGATACTAAAATGGCGACCACGCCAGGACAAACTTTTGACTAAGTTAAACAGCTTACAAAGCCGTAAATTATTTTTTTGTAAATGAGCAAAGATTTGACTGTTGTGAGAATGTGAAAAACGATTTTCAAGATTTTATTCGGTGAATCATTAAGACTTTAAATTATTTGTAGGAAATCTTCTGTGATTAACTTGAATTTTGGATGGACGTCTTGATGCTGATCAATCGACAATTGTCAGATATGGAAAAAATTCAAAAGGTTTACACAAATTATTGGAAATCAATGTTCTTCAAGGCACGAGCATTTGCCTTTCAATTTCAGTAAAAATAGACAGTGTGACTAGAATAGGTAATTCACAGAAATTAATATGTTTTTCATTTGGTAATCCCGAAAATATATTGTATTATGAGCAAATTAATTTGATAACAACACTTCCAAATTTTAAATAACGAAATTTTCATAATAGGCATTAGAAGAAAGAAATGTTATATTGTTGTAAGATAACAGGAGACTATATGTGGCAATTTCTTTGTGGTTGTTTGAAACGTTTTACCCCATCAAGTTTATTGTCCAAATTTAGACCAGTTTCATTATCCTTTATTTTTGTCAATGATATATTTCATAAAAAATAAATATTTTTTGGGTAACAATTCATTCTCAAAAATTGCATAACTCACAGTGATTTTATAGAGATGTCATATGCCAATTGTATGAACGGTATAGAAACTTAATATAGAGCTGACCAATAATGAGTTAAATGTATTTTATTTTAAATAAAAATTCTGCATTAAAAAATTTAACTTATTTATGCATCAAACTATTTTAAAATTTTATTTCAATAAAATATGAAATTTTATATTTCATATTCAATTTAATCAAGGACTTCAATAGGGTTCAGTTTGATCATGGTAAATGAATCGTACATTGTTTTGAAAGCCAAACTTTAGATCAGAATTAAAAGTTTCCCTACAAAATTAACAGAATTAAAAATTTCCCCTTGCAATTTTAAATATAATATTAATTTAAAATTAAAAATTAAATAAATTGAATTAGATATTACAGAAAATATTATTATTTTAAATTAAACCAAGTTATATTAAGTAATAAAAGTTATTTTATGTAAAAAGTAATCAAAGAAAGACGTAAAAATCGTTAGAATAAAATAAATATATATATATATATATATATATATATATATATATATATATATATATATATATATATATATATATATATATATATATATATATATATATATATATATATATATTATATATATATATATATATATATATATATATATATATATATATATATATATATATATATATATATATATATATATATATATATATATATATATATATATATATATATATATATATATATATATATATATATATATATATATATATATATATATATATATATATATATATATATATATATATAAAATAATTTTATTATATAAATGATTTCAAATATTAATATCTATATAAAACAATTCTAATATTTAACAATAAACATAAAAATAAAAAGTATTTAAAAATTATAAAATTTATGAAAAGTAAATCTGAACATACAAAATTCTTGAAAAAAAATTCAAGGTATTTATTTATTTTATTATTTATTTTGTATTATTTATTTTATTTTATTTATTCTAATCCCAAGCTTTTCAATATTTTGAGCATTTAACATAGAAATTGTCGACAAATTATAAAAAAAATTAGTGCCCTGAGCAATTAGTTGATAAAACATCTGAAATATATGAATTTTTCTTAAAAGATATTGTTCTTAAGTCATCTGACTGTTTTGTTTTAAAACTATTTAGAGTTAATTTGATATTTAAATTCATACATAAATAAATTAAAAACACTTAAAAAAGACCTGTGCTGAAAGTTCGAGTGAAATAGAAAAAATAAAAAATTGTGCAATAAAATAAGTGTAATAAAAAAAGTTAAAAGATTTTAATATGCATAATGTTGAAAACTCTGCGAAAAAATTAAATCGAAATTCACTGGAAATCTCATATTATTTTTACTTAACGAAATAAAACTATAATTTTGTAAATTTTTCTCTTCGGCATTTAATGTAAAATACTGAATATTTGTTGAATTACTTAATCACAGACAGACCTCTTATGAAAGAAAAGTGTTTCATATCATGATTATTATTTGAACATAAAATATGATTAATAAAATTAGATTGTATAAAAATGATCAGTTTACTATAATTTAAAGAAAGTATTTTATAAAAGATAGGTGATATTTGCAAATTTTTTTGTTTTATGGTTTCTAGAAATATGATATTTGATGAAACTTTTGATGATTTAAAAGGGAATTTAAACTATAGGATTGTGTTAAATTAATGTAAAGTACGCAATATGTTTATTAATAAATCTAAAACTCAGGTTAGATTGTGTTCGGATTTCGTTTATCAGTTTACATGTAATGAGTGTAATGCCACATACATTGGGGAAAATTCTCGTCATCTCTGTATTCGAGCTCGAGCGCATTATAGACCGAAGGCATTGACCAATATTAGTTAGCGCAATAAGAACTGTAAGAGTAAAATAGGTATGTCTGATTTTAAAATTATATTAAAAACTTTCGATAATTATTGGAAACGTGTAATTTCTAAAGTAATTGATAAAGTCATTGTATCGGAAAATTAATGTGCAGAATGCTTGTGTTCTAACACTCTCAGTGCCACAGAAAAAACAGGCCTTCTTAACATGTTATTGTCAGACACATTGACCTGACAAGTTTATTTTAAAAAAAGTCTCTGTCAGGCCAATCGACCTGATCGACCTTATATAAATGAACTTACCTATTACGAAAATCACAGTAGACTAAAATATTTCCAAAATGACTGGCATGGCACTGAGAGTGTTAAATTTTTTTTAATAATTTTTTGTATATTGTATGTATGGATTGTTGTTGTTAAATTAAAGAATTAATAAATTACTTAATTAAATTTCAATATGTTAAAATTTAAAAATTAATATATTAGTTGAATTATAATTTTTAAAAGAATAAAATCTTTTTATTAAAAAATTTTTTTATATAATTAATAATTAATACAATTAATAAATTTATTTAAAAATCCTAAATTTCTATATTTATTATATCATACCTGAATATGACAGGAAAACTGTCGAAATATATCGTGAAACGAATGTTTGAATGGCTTTTTCTTATAAAATAAATAGTATGATTCTTTTATTTCTATTATTTACCGGCGTTAATAACAAACCATTGACTTGATATGCTTATTTTTTTACACCCTTTTTTTATATATTTTTAAAAATATAATAAAAATATAATATGTCTGTTTCAACATAAATCTATGTAGACTTTTAAAGTGACTCAATTTGATAATGGAGGCTCACTAAAATTACTGTCATATAGGTGTTACCTCCAGAATTACATATTTTGATTTAAAGATATATTAATTGAATTGTTAATTTTAAGAACATTTTAATAATTAATATAAAATTTAGAAGAGATTTAGATTTAGCAGTTTAACAAAATTAGCATTTTCTAATTTTATTAAATCCATGTATAAGATATTTTTAGAATAGTAAATAAAGTGAAATAGAATAGTTTCACAAATCGTCTCACAAAATAGTATCACAAATAGTCTTCAATATGGACCGTTTATTATGAAAGTGTGGCAAATCCATTTTTTCTAAACGCGAAATTTAAAGATTTGCATTTCATAAAATTAAAATACATTAATAAGTTCTAGCAGCAAACTTTTGTGTTTTTTAATTGTAGATTTATTAATAAATTTATTATCCAATAATGTTTATTAAAGATGCCTGAAGAAAATACATGTCCCCCTTTCAAATTAAGTGACTCGTTTATAGAATTTATGAAATCCAAACCTTTAATAAATAATTTTAATTTAATTAAATAATGCTGAACCTTTTTAAAATAATTTTTGCTCGATTGTGTGAATAAACCAATTCATTTTGTTTTCAGGATGAAAAGAATATCAACTCATTATTCAACTGAAATTCAATTCCTATGATTGGTTATATTTTATTAATTTTAATAAATTCAACAAATTTATTTTCAATTTATTTCCAATTTCAATCTTGTAAAATAACAGCTTGCTTAAGGAAATTTTAAAAATATTATCTTTAAACATTTGCATTTAAACATAAATTTAATTTTGATATATTTTATGACAAAATGTTTTGACAATATCGAAAATTATTAATACGACAGTGAATTAAAATATTTGTTGAAAATATTAAAGTATAATTTGATTTGGCATCTAACAAATAATCCTAATTAATTTCAAAAGTGCTGTAATTGGTAATAGATTCTTAAAAACAAAAATAAGGATGAAGGAGTTCTTAAAATTGAACTGTCAAAATAATCTTTCTTCTCTAATTTTCTAATATTTATTATTTTAAAAAATGTATTTTTGATGGAATAACAAACAATAATAAGCGATGTTGTTATGAGTTATAGTAGTTCAGAAATTTTAATGTGGCATCTACAAAGAAAGCATCCAGCGTTTTATTTGTTGGTGTTGGGTTTATTTGATCGGTGATGCGTTATAAATTCAACAATTACGTCTCTGACTCTAAGCGTGTTTTTTCAATTCACAAATTAACAATTTCGAACAAGATAACCTTTATTAATAATCACAATAGATTTTACAAGTTGCAATTATAGCCAATCAACTCTAATATATACAATTATACAGAGCTTATTACATCACTGCGTGAAGAATAGCTCTCCGTGCACAATTTGCCAATAATAATCACTAATCGTTGATTGATTTAAACACAGGATACGTTACTAGATGGCTCTATTGCTTTGACCACAGTTATTCACTCCCTTTCCATTTCTATAATGGGTTTACAAAGATTCTCAGTTACACTCCTAATCAAATATCTCTTCTTAAATACTTTAAGTTGTAATCCAAATTCGAATTTCTCGTCACTATAACTTCTCAACTCCTTAACTTTAACTCCTTTTTAATTAACTCGTTAACTACCTTTCTACTCACTGCCTCTCTCTTCTATGTCTTTCCCTTTTACAGCTCGTTACATTTGCGGTACTTGACATATTTTTTCCCATTTTTCTCATTCCCGCATTTTCCACGGTCCCTGCCTTATCTCTGACAGATTTCGAGATATGCTATTTTGTCTTTTTTTGTTAGGTCGGCTTTTCCTGTAATTCCGATATCTGTGACAAGCTGTCAAGATACACCTTTTTCTCCTGTATTGTTTATGGAATTTGAAATTCCTTTTCCCCTTTTGTACTTGGTAATTAATGATGATCTTTGTTTTAATTTCTTTTTTGTTTGATTTATCTTACTCATTTCTCATTTCTTTTTACTTCCATTTTCTTCTCTGAGTTCCCCTAGATCGTCCCCGTTTGTCATGACGATTTTCCCCCAGGTAACTTTATTTATTTTTCATATTATTTATTATTCAGGTATCCTCAACATTGGTAAATTAGAAACGAATAAATAAAAAAAGTTTTTTAAGCAAATCTTCATTCAATAATTTTGTTTCTGTCAACTTAAATAATTAATATATTAATAATTGCAAATGAATTCAAACTGTTTGGGTTATTATAAATAAGTGTAGAAATTAAATTTATATATACAATTAATTAAAATTTAAATGCAAAAATTAATGAAAATTCAAAAGATGCAAAATCGTAATGTTAATATGAAAATAATTTAAAAATTAAAAATACCTCAATGAATTTTTCAGGGAGGAAAGTTAGGTCAACGAAAAATTAAAAATGAATTTAATAATTTTAATTTTATGTAATTCCTCAAAAACAGTGTAATTGAGAAAAATACAAATAATTAATTAATTAAAATTTTGTTAACGAGGCATCATCCATTTCATTTAGGAAATAAAACGGGCAAGTTTGACAGATGTGATGATATGGTTTGTAAAAGGGAAAGGTTTGATGTCACAGCTATCTACAAATGCAGCGAAAAATTTAATGAAATTCGCCAGTTATAATAAACAATCGCAGTGTTTTAGTGCACAAGTGGCGATTTGAAATCAATTGTGTTAAAGCGTCATCCTTTTTGTTTCAAAGAAAGTTTACCATTGGTAAACTAAGTTGAATATTTACTAATTGATGTTATAAACGAGATAAATTCAGAACTTTACTTGGAATCAAATTTTAAATGGATTAAATAAAAGTGACAATAAATAAACAAAGTATAGGATGAGCTATGGTGGTTAAGAAGGTTAGTAGTAGGATGTGTCACCACTGGCACATGTCACCTCTGGCACACCCCCGGGGGGGGGGGGGTAAACGAAAAATTTTTTCCAGGTCAAATTTTAAACAAAGACATATGACTCATCAAGGTCATTGAAACAAAGACCATGACTCATCCTATGACTCATCAAGGCCATTGAAACAAAGACCATGACTCATCCGACGACTCATCAAATTTCTCAAGGTCATTTAAACAAAGACCATGACTCATCCTATGACTCACCAAGGTCATTTTCAAGGTCACATGACTCATAATATGACTCATCAAGGGCAAAAAAATTTTCGAGGTCATTTAAACAAAGACCATGACTCATTCAAGGTCATTGGATGACTCATCAAGGTCATTTAAACAAAGACCATGACTCATTCAAGGTCATTGGATGACTCATCAAGGTCATATTTTTAAGGTCATATTATTATTTTTTCAAATATTATTATTTTCAAGGTCATATTATTATTCTTCAAAATATTATTAATTTCAAGGTCATATTATTATTTTTCAAAATATTATTATTTTCAAGGTCATATTATTATTTTTCAAAATATTATTATTTTCAAGGTCATATTATTATTTTTCAAATATTATTATTTTCAAGGTCATATTATTATTCTTCAAAATATTATTAATTTCAAGGTCATATTATTATTCTTCAAAATATTATTAATTTCAAGGTCATATTATTATTTTTCAAAATATTATTATTTTCAAGGTCATATCATTATTTGTTCCATATGTTTGAAAAACTGTAGTAGATGTCAGAGTTGTGGTGTCATAATCGATGAATCTCATTCAGTGTATTTTGTGAAATTAATGTTGAAAAAATCCTATTTATTATTATTATTATTATTATTATTTTATTATTATTATTATTATTATTATTATTATTATTATTATTATTATTATTATATTATTATATTATTATTATTATTATTATTATTAGTATTATTACTATTATTATTATTATTATTTGCGAAGTTCTTATTATTTTATTTTCTGCATCAATTTACGATTTTCAATATTTGATGATTATTTTAGGAACATTTTCATAATTTTTAACGTTTTCATCATTTTCAATATTTCATCATTTTCAACATTTTCAATATTTTCACAATTTTCAACATTTTCAGGAACATTTTCATAATTTTCAACGTTTTCATCATTTTCATCATTTGTATGATTATTTTAATAATTTTCTATATTTTCAATATTTTCACGATTTTCAATATTTTCATCATTATTTTCTTCAAAATTCTTAGTTTATTTATAAAATATTATTATTATCATTTTCAAAATTATTTTCAAATTTCTTATTATTTATTTTCAAAGTATATTATTATTATTATTATTATTATATATACTCCTAGTCTATCCGACAAAATATTTTGTCCCCCTATGGGTACTGCTCACACTCAACAGGTTGCAAGGGTACTAGTCATGCTTATTATTATTGTTATACAATATGATGTTACTTAGACATTTGAAGGTTCAACCATGGTTACAATTTCTACATTTTGAAAACACTAATTTGATTTATGAATGGATAGCAAAAACCGATTTGATTGAAAATAAGCTAACGGAAAAAACTGAACGATGTTAAGAAAAGGTATTTAACTTGTTCAATTTGTAAAGAAAATCAAGTTTCGGTTTTGTATTTACCGTGTGGTCACGTAATTGTTTGTTCTAAGTGTCACGAGAAGAATGTTCACAATTGTCAAGCCTGTTCCAAACTGATTAATGAATATCATAATATATACATGTAAGTTCTCAATACAAATCAATACAATATCAAAGTCAATTGAATTATTACCATACATAATGACGGTACTATAATGTAGGAAATTTTCAAACATTGAATAATATGAAATCATCTTGGTAATTAATTATATTGGGCGGAACTACTAAATGTTGATGATATGATGGATGGTATGGTATTTATAATATTATTTTTAGATTATTCAGAATGAAATATACCCATGAGTTCATCAAAATGGAAAAAGATCTTCGCAAGAACCATGAAGATGCTGGATGTATTGGGTTATTATTGTTTCGTAAATAAATGTTTTAATTTGTTTTTATAAATTTATTGTTTTATTTCAATACTTTTTGATTAAAACATATTCATTATTAATTCATTTTGTTTTAATATTTGTATTAATTTTTTAAATAGTGTTATTTATATATATGGAAATTTACATACAATTATATACAATTATATTTACAATTATATTTACAATTATTATAAATCATAATGATGCTTTCTGTCCATTGATTCTCCTCTGATATTACTGCCATAATCATCTTCGACAAAATGCAAAGATAATATTTCTAGTGTCTTTGTTAATCATGCCCATTTATTGCAAAGTCTTTGTTAATTATGCACTTGTATTGCAAATTTATTAGTCATACAATTATATTATTTTTTCATGTCCTGACATAATATTATTATTTTATTTAACAATACCATATAGCAAATTTTTAGGCAATTTAGTGAAAGGTTATTTTAAATATAGCGATTTCTTAAGTAAAATATTTCCAGATAAATTTACCAATTTAGTTAGAAATCTCTGGTTTTTGGCTGTACCATTTAATTAAAATATTCTAGGATTCATAACAAATATTTTGATATAGTTGATACATATACCAATTATTTCAATTATTTAACTAGAAACATAACTGAATTCTTAGGTAATATAGTATTTTTTGTGCATTTTTTAGTTGATTTATAAATATTATCTGACATTTTGATGTGTTTGACAACAAATTAATCAATAAAAACCATAGCATATTGTAAGTTTTTATATATAGTCTGAATTTATCCGACAAAATATTCTGTCCCCTTATGTGTATTTGTCGTAAGGGTACTGGTCACATGTCGTAAGGGTATATTAATTAAGGCCTATGTATATTAGTTAAAAATTCTTAGGTAATTTAGTGAGAAATGGATGATCATGGATATCAGAAATTAGTGAATAATTTGAATAAAACTTACCGAATTCTTATTTCG
>CAUHTR010004838.1:0-21968 GCA_959609185.1 Schmidtea polychroa | reverse complement strand
TTTGTTAAGNTACTGTTTAACTAATATTTTTACGATAGTGATAAGGTTAATCCAGGAATTAATATTCTCGATTCGTGCTCTATATGCATGATTTAAAGGCAGAAATTGGTCTTTTACTCTCCTACTCCCGCATTCAGTGCGAGTCATGATAAAAGGTTATTCTCCGTACTTGTGGAATTAATTCAGAATTCTATGTATCGTGTCTAGACGAACCGGATGATGTAAGATACCGCAACTTTATGGAGGTCCTAGCTCATACGATGCTGACGACAAATTGAAACGAAGAAACGAGCCATGGTCTTCAGATTGTTCTTATCCTGCCGCAACGGTGAGTTGATGGTCGATTTTCCGAGAACTAAACCATTATCAACTATAAGAGAGATTTCGCCGTCATGTGAATTTTAGACTTTCCGTTCTCTCGATTCCTTCACACTGTCGATTCAACTATTCCGATTCAAGTTTATCCGTAAGAATTAGGCGAAAAAGGGAATTTTGTCAGTCTTGGCCCAACAAAATTTTTAAAAAATGTACACTTTCAAAATTATTTATCAATAACAAAAACTCATTTATTCATATAATAAAAATTATTAAATCAAAAAGAATTTTTATAATCTTTTAAAGTTTTATTTAATATAAAGACAATTTCTTAAATAATTTCATTTTATGAAATCAAATTTTTATAGACTTTTATTGATTACCGATTAACAAAAGTTTTATAAGCCAAATCAATAATATTCCATTGATGGGTAAACTGAACTACTCCCCCCCAAATTGTATTTTAATTGATTTTTAATATTATATATATTATATATATATATATATATATATATATATATATATATTATATATATATATATATATAGTCAGAGTTTATCCGACAAGATATTCTGTCCCCCTATGGGTACTGCTCACAAGGGTACTGCTCATATTGCTCATACCCCCATTGATAACACCTAAATAACAGAAATAATAATAGCAACTTTTCAACTACCGTTCACTTTATCTGGAATATGCTGAACTCGTTCTTACTCATTGATGTACTCTTATGACGGTTGCTTTTTCGTACTTTACTACAGTTTTAAAAATATTTTCCCAATCTCGATAGCCGTTATGAATAAACACATAACTATTAGTTGATTCTGAGAAATGACGACTTTGAAAGCAAAATATCGGATTCTCCTTTTGTAAGTTTCCATTCACGAGTTATATTTGTAATATTAGGATATATTATTATTATTATTTTTTTATTGATTTTGTCCCTTTTTTCGTTTAATGTGTGTCCTAGGAAATCAATTTCCTTTTTAAGGAATTCGCATTTCTGATGTTGATTTTTAGATTTGTGGTATCGAGGGTTTGAAACAGTTTCTCGATATAATTTAGTTGTGTTTCTTTATTTGGGCTTGCTATCAATATGTCGTCCAGGTATGCAGTTATGTTATAGTTGTTTAGGGTTATGTTTTGAACTTAACTATGTATAAATAATTATCTTTATTTGTCGAGTGTTTTATATGTATTACAGGAGATTTGTAAGAGCCCAGCAGAGTCTCCTTTAAAACTTGTTTTGGGGCTGCTGGGATGTTTGTGTGTATTGCTTGTGTAGATATATTTATAACAAAAAAAATAAATATATAATTTAAAGTGGAAACAAAATAAAACTAGAATTAGTTAATTTGATAACTTTTATTAAATCAAATAAAATAATACGCGCTTAACCCTTTCCTGGCTGAATTTGTCACCTCTATCAGGTCTTGTCTCAAAACCAAAAAAATCTCTAGTATCATGGAACGATACCACACTCAGTGCATTTGAAAACGCTAAATCGGCACTTTCGAAAATATAAACGCTTAATTTTCCCAATGCTGATTTACCTTGGAGTCTGACCACTGACGCATCAAACGTTGCAATTGGTGCAGTACTAAACCAATTACATAATGACTTTTCTGAACCATTTTTTTTCTCAAAGAAACTTTCTTCTGCAAACGGAAATATTCCGCTTTTGACCGAGAACTCTTAGGCATATATCTTTCAATCAATTAAAGAAAATGTTATAGTGGATTGTCTTTCCCGCAGTACTAACGCTATATTGTACGATTCGATGTTTCCATTACATTGTCTCAGCGACAATCCACCTTCGACAAAAGATCTAGAGGTTTTTGGCGATAAACTTGAAATTATGGACGTGTTGGTGTACGGAGGGGAAAAAGGAACTTTCCTGGCTAGATAATAGACTACGGACCTTCGAGTCAGACTGGCCCCGCCATACACCAAATGACGACGTTAATATTCCCTCATGTGAGCCCGTGACGATGTTTTCACGTTGGTACTGCCCACACGGGTTGGAGTTGATTAATAGGTGAGCCCCTGCCTTAGGATTACTATTAATCCCCTCGCGGTTCAGGTTCCACGGTGCCTTAGAAGGACTTACCCACATTCACATATCTAACCTAGTCCGATCCTGGTCCAAGGGAACGACCGTCAGTGATTTTGCCTACGCTCAGTATCACGTCTGCATTCATGCAAATTTCCCAGTCATACCTATTGTAACTTTAGCATACTAAGAACCAACAAAATATATTGAACCTAACACAACAACCACATGTTACAATTACTAATATCAGAATCCAATTTAAGTAGGAATGTCCGAAAACACGTTAAATCAGTCATCATACATCAGTGATTTGGCGATTTGATAGTGAAATCGGGCCGATCCGAGTCGCATTACGCGAAACCGTCTCCTTCTGCGAGCATTTCATCGATATCCACCGGTAGTCGGTGGTCCGAAACGAATTTGATGCCTTCGGCCGCACCACGCGAAAAACTTCTTTGGAGGGAACGGAATGAGTGGAAGAGATTTCCTGGATTGTCGAATTAGCTGCCGATAGCGATGCTTCCAAGGCTGCCATTGCCTCTCTTCGCTTCTGGTTTTAAGCTGCTCGGGTTAGTCGTCTTCGCTTCCTTGATGGCTGGCTATTTTCTACTACCAATGCATCGCCCGGGGTTACAAGAATTGGGGCCAAAATGGGATCAGTCGGGCCGCCTGCCATCGGCTGATAACCTGACAAGATAGGGGCGGGCACGGGCGGTAGATGTGTACCGTGCCCATGGCAGTTGGAGGTAGAGACTGTAGGAGACAGGTGGTGTAGAGGGAAAACATTAGTGTTGTCCAGAACAAGGAAATCTCGTACCCGTTTGGCCAGTTCCGCCTCCGTGTAGACCTTGTTGAGGGCTTCGGACTGGGCTTTTACTGTCAGTCGCTGGCGGCGACTTTCTTCCAAGAGGCTATCGCGACAATGCTCTAGCCTTAGGATCTTACTTCGTTCCTCCTTCATCTGTGGCGGGGAGAACCACGTTCCCTCATAGAAGTCTATCCGTTTTTTGAGAGCCCCGATGTATAGATGTAATTGAGCGATGTCCGCATTCTTGTCTGCGCAAGAAAAACACGGGCGAAGATCTTTATTGGAATTTGTTGGAGTTGTCATCTGAAACCAAAACGTGGTGGTTAAATTCAGCAAATTTGTTTTTTCGACACCTACAGAGCTAGATGTGGGTTTCATCATACAGCAATCATTCTACCGGGAAATGAAGTTAATAACACCTAACAATGTTCACATACATTTATTCTCAAGCATCCAGATGTATATGTTTTACCCATTACTCTTCCATGAAAAGAAAACGGAATCTCTAGGAAGAATTATTTATTTGATTTCCGGGTGTATTTAATGAAAATATCATTCTTCCCTCTTGGACCGATTTTACCTCATGCACTTTCGCAAAGTCCTCACGAGCGCTTATGTCGTCCTTAACATATTTATCATACATACGTTACAGTCATTATCATCGGGTTATTATTCGGTGTTCATCATTAGTTTTCACCTCTGTAGGTTCATCATTGGTACTATGTTATTAGATTCTGTTTCGGCCCTCACGTCGTGGAGTGGTAAGAAATCTTTGTTCGGGTTTATCAATACATTAAATCTATCTGAGTCTACATAAGAATCAAGGTGTGCACATTATTGAAAGATATGTTCGCCCCATCCTACTATGATACCAATGAAAATTTTTGACAAGAAATTCGAGATTCCCGCCGTTAACCAGTGCTTAGCAGAATTGCATCCATATAGCATTCAAAAGCACTGGGCAGAAATAAATAAGATTATTTCATTTGATTACTTCTTAAAGTTTATTTCAGGAAGCAATGAGACTTCGATTCAGGAACTGGAAGAACATTGGAAGAATATTGCCTCGATAGTCAAGAATTATGACGCAGTAACCCATGAGTATCTATATCAATTCTTTCAAATAGATACATACTCTTACAAAAAAATGGATGAAAATGCACTACTCGTTTTTTTAAAACTATCCGATATCTATATAAAAAAGGTAATTAATAATCAGAATTACAATACTAATAATTTTAAAAACTCTGTTTCAAAAAATGAGAATTTTTCAAATCTAAGAATTTATGGAGATGAAAAGTTCTCATATAATAGTATTAATAATATTAAAAATTTCGGTTTTAAAAAAAATAGAAAATTTTCAAATCCAGTTTTTGACAAAAATAAGAATTTTTCAATTTGGAAAAAAAATTTAGGAAATAATAAAAATGATAAACTATTTTATAAAAATGATGGTTTTTATAAAAAAATTAATGAAAGTGGAAAAAATGTAAAAAAAATTAAAAAGGAAACACCTAGTATGTTTAAAGAATTTTTTGAAAAACCCGAAATTTTTAATAATAAAGTATTAAATAGTTTTATAAATAAAAATTTTAAAAATAAAAAACATTTTTCTATAAATAATAATTTAGATAATAATAATGAAAAACACCTCTTTTATTATAATAATTTAAAAAATAATAATGAAAAACACCTTTTTAATAATAATAATTTAAAATATTTTTTTAAAAATAAAAATGAAAAATTCCTAAAAGATTCCGATATTAATTTGTTTAAATATAATAATAAGATCACAACCTATGATACCAATGAAAATTTTTTTCGACCCCCTGCGGGGGACGAAAGGCCTTCACGCAGCTCGCCGGCCTTCGGCCGACTCACGGAAAATGTTACCCTACCTCCGATAAATAACCATATACGCAGCTCGTCGGCCTACGGCCGACTCCCAGAAAACCTAACCCCTTTTTTTTATAATAACAGTAATATCCCAATAAAGATAAATAAAGCACCATATATAAATGCAAAAAAGACAATATAATACCCAGTTATATAGTTAATTTAAAGGAAATTGGGGACACGTTTTTTAACAATATTAGGGATCAATTCGTTATTATGGGGAAAATCGATGTATTACAACTCCCGAAATTTTTTAGAGAAACTTTCTCTACTATAAATGCAAAGTATGAGCAACTAATAGCAATTATTAGTAAAGGTCAAACTAAATTAGGAAAGAGTATTTTTAATATGAAACTGATACCCAACGATGTTCCAAATAAAAATAATAGAATACCTAAACTAAATATTGATTATATAAATACCTTTATTAAAAACCTGTTCATAGATATTCATACCCAATTAAAGGGGATAGATAAGAAAACCAATTATCATATTATTAAAGATTTTTTCTATATTTTAGTATTAAAATTTAATAAACTCTGTCATTTCTTATTCTTTAAGAATAATGGTAAAGTATTTAATGAAACACCGCAGCCATTCCCTTTAGTCCATAACAATAAGTCCGCCCAAAAAAAAAAGAAAGTCACCTTCAGTGATGATAATTCTCATAACTCTAGATACTTCAACTCTGCCAATAGATATGCTAAGCTTATTGACCTAAATGATTCTAAACCTAAAAAGCAACTTCCACTAAAAACTAAGGAGATGCCAACAACCCCCTCAGCAACTTCATTAACAACCAAAAACAGAAACACCTCTAAAAAACCACATTTTTCTAAACCAATTCCGAACAGCACTCCGCCTGAGTCCATTAGACCAAACCCTGAATTACTCAAAAAAGTGAAAAATGTATTAGAGACATTTAATTTTACCGAAAAAAATTGTGAATCTATCCTACCCCAACTGCATATAAATGAACCTGAACTTAAATCAATTCCAAAATGTGACAATAACAATGAGCCTTCACCTTCTCCCAAAAAAACTTATAATTGTGACCTAGATAACCATTCGAACTCTGACCTTTTTGCGGATACCTCCTTAATAATAAAGCATACTAATACAGATATTGATGATATCATCTTACACAACAGCTCCTCTGGTAAGTCATCCAATGAATCCATCATCCTACGTAAATCTGCTAAACCTTCTCCTCTTGATAACACATCTAGAAACGATAATACCTCCTTCTCTGTGCACGTTGAAAACCCTAAGTCATTGTTCCCCTTATCTGCTTCAATTATCCAAAAAGACGATATAACTTATACCCCCAAAAAATCCCCTACCCCATCCAGCAATGAGCAATCTATCTATGCTATTACTTCTACCCCAATTGCCTCAGTTATTAATGAACAAAAATCCCTTCTAAAATCTTTACAAGTAAAAGGAACTACTATCCAAACTAACCATCCAAAAACTTTTAATATAGCAAAGACAACTAAGATAAGAACTTCTAAAAAATCTAAAACTCACAATAAGAATAATAACGCTCTCTATTTTTTTGATGGTAGGGGAAAAATGAACTGTAGAGCGGGTCTACATAATCAAGTATCTTGTGGATCTATAGGTCTATTCTCGAGAGAAATTTTGATTGCACATGCTAAGGATGTCCATGGAATTGATTTCAATTATGATTCTGACATTGACTGCCATCAATGTAGACCAAAGCAAGGAGGGGATAGATCCACAATGAATGTTATAAATTTTAAAAACTTATACAAACACATCAAAGATTTCGATCACCATTATGAGATAGACAGAGCCTACCTAAAGGATGTTACCGTAGAAATAACCCCTAAGCATGAAATTGCATGCCACATCCTAAATAAGAACGTAAAAAATAAGTGCTACACCACCTTCAACTATGAAATCCCAATAGAAAGTATATCGGCGCATATGAACAAACTGCACAAAAAACTAACCTTTAACATAGATAAAAATATCTATTGCTACTGCGGGGAATGGCTGCCAATTCATCAAATTAAAAACCATATAAAGGATTTTCATTTAAATAACCTAATTGAACTCAATAACGAGGTAGGTGAGGGAAATAGCAATGTCAATAGAGATTTTTTTAAAAATATTCTTGCAACTAATGAGAATATTCTCACACCAAATAATAATGAACTTATAGGTAGAGAAATCCCGGATACCATTCTTTTTTCAAATAATTTGGAAAAAGAATCAACATGATGGTCCCAGCACACAATCAAGGCTTTCATCTTCTCATTCGCAATAAGAAACTCCACCATCTTCGTCGATCCATATATAGGTAACTCGCTAATCCAGCACAACTTCCGTACTTTCTTTGAATCCTTCCCTTTTAGAGAATTCGCAGAATGGAACGAGATTGTCATGCCAATGTATAATGGTAAAGGCAACTGGTTTCTGTTCTTTCTTGACAAACGCCGAAAACTCGCTCTTATAATAGATCCTACAGTTGATGATTCGTACTCATCTTACAACGCCCTTGGCAATAACATCCTCACCACTATCCTTGACTTACAAAAAATCGTTATGCCAGTTGAAATTAAACTAGAGCAAATCCAATATCCACGATGTATTAGTCCAGATGAATCAGCCTTCTTTGTGTGCCACATGACTGAATGTCTAATATTAAATAAAAAATTAACTTCTCCTAATATTCCGAATATGACTGAGAGAATTAAGGTAATATTGACAAAATTATGTAATACTAGACTGCCTACTGATGATGTACGAAAATATCGGACATTTATCAGTAGTCTTATAATTGATCTTAATATAGACGCTACCGACTGTGATAATGTACTAGGAGAAATAGAAAAAATAAACGCTAATATTAATGAGAAAAAATATTTAATTAAAAAACCAGCAGATATAGTCCATAAAAAACAAAAAAATAATAATGAATTAGTCATGATAAAAAGAAATAGGTACAAGTTTAACCCCAAGGAGGAGATTGCGAGAATTTTGAACAACGAGGTTAATTTTCAAAAGCCTGTTATGGCAAATCTCCTTAAGCTCTTTGCCGGTGAAATAGCTATTTGTCATCCGGAATCAATTAAATATATTCCAAATTATCCTGAGAATCACTCGTCTACTCCATTCGATATTGACGAAATTAAATATATTTTCAAACAACTGGACAATACTGCTCCAGGAATGGATTTGATTACCCTTGCAAATTGGAGGAAAATTTCACCTGACTACCAACTAATACTGGCTATATGTAATAATATCATACGTAATGCCAACTGCCCTACAAACTGGAAAACGTTCAGGACAAAACTCATCTTAAAACCAGGAAAAAATGAAACTAGTTTTGAAGCAAGCTCATGGAGACCAATTTCCATAATGAATACTGCTTACAGAGTATTTTCATCACTCTTAAACAACAGACTCCTTGGATGGATTAAAGAAGGAAACCTGATATCTAGAAATCAGAAAGCCATTGGAGCCTCGGACGGTTGTGCAGAGCATAACCTTATCCTACAATTAATTAAAGACTCTGCCTTCAGAACCAAAAGTGATCTACATATTATCTGGCTCGATATTTCTGACGCATTCGGCTCAATGCCACATAACCTCATTTGGCACACTCTATCTGCAATGGGCCTTGACTCCAAATCTATTAAACTTATCAAAAATATGTATGATGGCGTAAACACTATCTTTGATTGTGAAGGGGAAAGATCCCCAGAGGTGCCCATAGTTAGGGGAGTTAAACAGGGATGCCCCCTATCTATGACTCTTTTTTGTCTTGCCATTGACTTCATACTTAAAAACATCCTCATCAGTCACCCTTTCATCTTTAATAACATGAACATAGGTATCTTAGCATATGCCGATGACATTGTGCTAGTATCTAACTCCTACGCCTCTATCAATTCTGCCCTTTTAGAAACTACCCGTCTTGCTTCGTTAGCCAACCTGAGATTTAAACCATCAAAATCTGGTTATTTTCATATTGATCATGAGCTGAACTATTTTCCAATAAAGCTATATGGGGAAATCATTCCAAAAATAGATGATTCCAATTTGTATAGATACTTGGGAATTGATTTTACCCACAAAAAAAGACACAACATAGACGACAGACTTGAAACTGCCGTTAAGGATACTAAAAAGATTCTCGATTCCCACCTCCATCCATCACAGAAAATAAATGCCTTTAAAATCTTCATCCACTCTCGTCTTATCTTTCCTTTTCGTAATTGTGAGATCCTTCATGGTGTCCTTGATTCTCATAAGGACAAAATCATCAAAAATAGAGAGCCCCAAAAGGGTTTTGACCAGAAGATTCGTAAGCTCATCAAAACATCTTTAGGAGATAAATTACTCCAAATTAACAATCATTTCATATATGCATCGGTGAAAATGGGAGGTATTGGACTGACCTCATCCATTGATGAATATCTCATACAAAGTATTGTACACCTTGCTCGGGCACTAAATTCGTCTGATACATGCTTCCAAAATCTAGTACTAATGGAACTTGCACTATCACGGGGTAATGGCAATATAGAGGCTGCCTTATCATGGATCAATGGTGATACTACAAAAAACTTTGGTTATAAATCTTTCTTTTCTAAATTCAGGAAATCCGTCGACCTCTTAAGATTAAAATATGGAATTCATGTCAAAATTGTCTTATTAGATGACATGTACCAGCTAGAAATCAAATACAAAGAAAGGATCAATTATTTCTTCTCCACAAATCTCAACAACACATCATCAGAACTCCACTCAATAATAGGCTTAATACATGCAGAAAAATGGATCAATCTCAAATGCCAAGGACATATTGCTAAATCCATATGCGATAGTAGCGTGGCTGACTACCTGGTTAAGACTGACACTCTAACAGATGCTCAATACCTATTCCTTCTAAGAGCAAGGAACAATCTCCTAAAACTAAACTACGCACCACATAGATTAAAGGCTAAAAAAAATACTCTATGTAGGCAATGCAATTCCCACCCAGAGACACAGGCGCATGTCTTCAATCACTGCCCTGCAAAAATAAATGCAAGAAGAAATAAGCATACACGTGTACTAGAAGCGGTATGTCAATCTCTTCTTAACTATGGATTCAAAATGGATATCGAACGCACGCCACAGGGAATCGAAACTACCTTAATACCTGACCTACTCATCAGATCATCGAGAAATAAAATTACCCACATTCTAGATATCAAAGTACCTTACGAGCAAAGGGAAAATTTTAAAAAAGCGGATGCTGATAATTACGGAAAATATGCCAATTTGGCAATCGAAATAGAAAAAACTCATAAAGTAAAAACTACATTGTCTACTTTGATAATAGGTACTCTGGGCTCTTGGTACAACAAAAATGACCAAGTTCTCCGTAAAATAGGTCTCTCCAAAACTGAAATAAAAAGCCTAGCAAGAAACGCTTGCACAGCTGCGGTAGTAAGCAGCTATCATATCTTTAGAGAACACACCCTTAAGGAATAATATATTTATATTTATAGTATATAATATCAAAGCATACCCATATTTATTTGTACACTATGGTTATTATAAACGTAATACGATAAATACGTAGTTGTTCAGATTTTCATATGTCTCCTCATGGGATTAAAAGTGCCTATAACAATGACTAATATATGTATATATATGTATATATGTGTATGTGTATTTATATAGCTCAAATATTTTACTACTATATTAATACTAACTAGTTAAGGTTTTATTTGTTTATTTCTGATATATTTGTTAACATCTAATTTAATTACAAATGCGTTGCTATTTACCTCAACTACTAACTCTATCCCCTTTAATTAATAATCTTTATTTACACATGTATATAATTAATACAAATAGTTTGATATTGTCTATGGGTAAATGTAGGGGTCCTTGTAGGGGCCCCGCCCATAGGATAATACGTTTTAGGTGTTCATATCTATAGTATATTAAACCCTTGTTACTGTATACAACACCCTTTCAATTCTTATTATATTACAAGTACATCAACTATTAACGTTACAAAAATCACAAATGGAGTCTTCCTACTCCGATATTTTAATCTTACTAGGAAGCATATGCTGATGAACTGAAAGCCTCCCCAAACTGATAATGAAAAAGAAAAATCATAAACTAAGCCAAAAACCACGTTTGATGCCAGAGTTCCTAACTACAGCATCCAAAGAAGATAAACATAAAAATTTCAGATTTATTAAGGGTGAGAACCGTTCTCCCCTTCGGCCTTGTGCCAGATTGATTTTCATAAAATAAAATTTGATTTTTTTTTTTTTTTTTTTTTTTTTTTATTTTTTTTTATCCGTTTTTTGAGAGCCCCGATGTATAGATGTAATTGAGCGATGTCCGCATTCTTGTCTGCGCAAGAAAAACACGGGCGAAGATCTTTATTGGAATTTGTTGGAGTTGTCATCTGAAACCAAAACGTGGTGGTTAAATTCAGCAAATTTGTTTTTTCGACACCTACAGAGCTAGATGTGGGTTTCATCATACAGCAATCATTCTACCGGGAAATGAAGTTAATAACACCTAACAATGTTCACATACATTTATTCTCAAGCATCCAGATGTATATGTTTTACCCATTACTCTTCCATGAAAAGAAAACGGAATCTCTAGGAAGAATTATTTATTTGATTTCCGGGTGTATTTAATGAAAATATCATTCTTCCCTCTTGGACCGATTTTACCTCATGCACTTTCGCAAAGTCCTCACGAGCGCTTATGTCGTCCTTAACATATTTATCATACATACGTTACAGTCATTATCATCGGGTTATTATTCGGTGTTCATCATTAGTTTTCACCTCTGTAGGTTCATCATTGGTACTATGCTTATTAGATTCTGTTTCGGCCCTCACGTCGTGGAGTGGTAAGAAATCTTTGTTCGGGTTTATCAATACATTAAATCTATCTGAGTCTACATAAGAATCAAGGTGTGCACATTATTGAAAGATATGTTCGCCCCATCCTACTATCGGGCTGACGTCTATCCGTGTGTGAATGTGTGCGGATTTGCCCTCACCGTTGTCACAACCACTACTACAATTTCGAGTCGGGCGTGGGCGTATAGGTTGTCAGTGTGCATGATTAGCTAAGCCACGAATTCTACGAAAGATGATGTAATCAACTTCTTCTCACTTCTGCCAAAATGATGGATACTTAGCAGATAAAACAAACTGGGGCAGTCGGTCAATAGATTTTCGCGAGTGCTTAAGTAAATGATCAACTTATCCGATAAAAATTCACTCTCCGAATTGGATTTACATTAGTTTGTGGATTTATGACTTCAATCGTCGACCTCTTACCCAACTGCCCTTACGAAAGAAAACAAAGTTTCCTGCTGGCTATCTTATCGGACTATTCTTACCCGACTATCGTGGCAAACCCCAAATCTGACTAGAAAATATTGACAGTTTCGTGATATCGCGGGCGCTATTTCCTGCAAACTGATGGTGAGTGTTCCGATAATGTAGAGCGAAATGTTTATTTTGCTGACAGGAAGGAGACTCTTATCGATAGCCTACGCTCAACAACTTGCTCTAAAAGTGCATAGCTGACAGTTCTAGAAGCTAACAACCGTTTGATGCGCAATGTCGACTAACCCTCGTCAGTGTTGGATTTTTCTCGCGAGTCATGACCGAACTGGTTCTTTTCCCATATCTGCTAATAGACAAGCTCATACGAAAAATGGATTTTCCTCCTCTATGTAGATGTTTACAGAAAAGAAGCTCGCCGCAAAGGTCGACTTCACCAGGATCTCGTTTTTGACTTGGAATTCAACCAGCCTCACGATTGTTGGAAGTTTGAAGTTACTAACAAAACGACAGGAAAGACGCTCCACGATCGCACTCGATGAATACTTCTTCACTTTCTCACTAGATCCCATCTTACGGAGTCTCTTCACCCCCCACGACACACCCAGGAACGGCATACACTTCTGCCACCATTCCTGCACCGTCGTGGAAGACCAATCGACTCATTCTCATAAATCAAATTAACAAATTAAATCAAAAGCGAAATTAATGAATCATGAAGGCATAAATAATTAAATTGATAAAATTTACCCAGCGGCCATACTATCTGGGATCCAAGTATGATGTTCTCTAGCCACGTAATCTCATAATTCATCGCAGTATTTACGGGAATGATTCCACGAATTTTTCCATACTCTCGAAGTATCGGATTTCCATAGTCCTCTTGGGGTACATATTTTGACTAGCCCCTCGAGGCTATCCCCTCCATCGTGGCATATCCTCGCTCATCCACATCATACCTGAATTCACCAGACAGTACAGTCGCCGGCACCATGAAGAAAAAGCTGTCCATTTGTCGAAAATAAAATTTATTGAATGAAAATCGTTATACTTTTTAATTGTTTATAAAATATCCATGATAAATTATCAAACATAAAAATTCAACTTCATACTTCAAATTCCAAAAACTGGGTCGAATAAGTGAACTCGGTTAGTCTGAGATTAGTCTGTCTCCTGGGTTCGTCGTCCGATTATTATCTATTCCTCGCCTAACTTTGGTTTTGTAGTCTCCGAATGATAGTCTAACTAAGTAGTTGCAATCTGTAGCTGTTGAATATAGTAGTGAACTGATTCTGATGTCCTGTAGGGTTTTGTTCAAAATGAATTGGTAAGTTGTGGAACTGTAGAGTAGTGATTAAGAGTGGTCAAAAAATAACAATTTTTACCTGTAGAGTAGTGATTAAGAGTGGTACTCTACAGATTTTCTCATTCTTTATATATTATTTTCCGTCCAATCAGGACGCGACTTGCTTGTAATTCTATTATTTATTATTATTTGTATGTTTTTATTATGATGTCTTTGGATTTTGATGACTTTATGCATTTTTTTATTATTGTTTTATTTATTTTCCTATTTTTCCTTATTTTTCCTTATTTTTTCTTACGGGTTTATTGTTATTTTATTGTAGCATAATTTTTCTGTTTTATTTAAACCTATAATTGGTTTTATTTCTATTTTGTTTTCTGTAATTCTCGTTTATTTTTCTAACTTTGGTATTCTATTTCTATTTTGTCTGTTGTGTGTCTTAGATTCTTGTCTTATTTCTAAATCCTAGGGGTTTTATTTATTTTGTTACTTATTCTTATTTCTTCTATTAGTATCTTATTATTCCCCCTATTTATTACTGAGATTTTGCTGTAATTTATTTTTTATCTCATTTTGTTTATTTTCCAGGGTTCGTTTTCTCCCTATTCGATCCAGTTTTCCAACTTCAAAACTTAGCCCAACAGACGGAATACATTTTGACTCTTCTTTATCAGGTGTTTTAAGCATAATTAATCTTTTGAATTCTTGAATTTTTTCGGAGTTAAGGGTTTATTGATTTCATTTCCATGTTTTTGGCAATTCTCTTTAGTTTTTCATTTACTATAGATAATTGATTTTTCATCGATTTGGAAGGAATTAATTATAAATGCAATCGTAAGTTTTAAAAAAATAATAATAAAAATAACAACATATTAATAACAATAATAACATATAATAACATCTACAATGACAGTAACAGCGAGTTTAATTCCTAGCTAGAAATGGCCGGGTAACCTGCTAAATCACTGTCGTGTCAGGAATAGTGGATTGAATCTACTACCGTTTGAATCATCACTTTATAATAACAACATAATAATAATAATATCACATACAGTACAATCAGTATTGGTTGATGATCGACGTAGTCATTTTGAGATTATTGGAGGAAGATAACGTTGTTGAGAGAATATGTGACAATAATGCAGTTGTATGAAGATGCAGCAGAATGTTTCATTGTTTTGTTATCTGGGTTTGTAGAGAACGATTCGTTTGTTGTTGCTTTATATTCAATAGTGAATATTACATATAATCGCACCTACAGAATTTCTACACTGGACAGGTTAGGTTAATGGTGATAAACCTAATTCCGAAATTTAGTAACTTCTATAATCTAAAAAATATCAATAAATTTATAGTATAGAAACACACAAACTTACATGTGTGTAGAAATTTATTGTTCCGAAATTTAATAACTTTATTATAGGATTTGTGAAGGTGAGAGAAAAATAATTGAACACACCAACACAAAACACACAATGAAAAATGCATTCTAATTTCTTAGTGTTTTTTGTTCCGAAATAAATAACTGTTAACATATTGTTAAAATATAATTATTTTGAAATTATTAAAAAATTATGCAAGGAAATACTTTTAATTTAGAATCCGACAACTCTACCTTGAGCTTTAGAGAAAAAGAAAAAAATATATAATGTAAAATTTATTCATTAAATTACAAAGACATTAAAATATTTTACAGTATGTGTGAAGGTAGCAAGGTCCTTCGACATCTTTTGATTTACAGAAAGAAATTTGCAAATCGTAAATTTAAATAAATTATTTTAAAAAATTTATATTTTCATAGATATACAGAAAATGACCAAATTCGGCTTATTACTGCCTTTGAGAATTTGGAAGATTACTAGGAATGACCAAACCTTCAATTAAAGCAATCATTTATAAATATAAGAAATATGGGGCAGTTAGCAAAGGGAAAAGAGGTAGCAGAAAACAAATTATTTCAGAAGAACAGGGAAATAATTTGTTAGATTTCATTGAAGCCAATTTTTATTCCACTTAAGAAGAAATGCGAATTTTCCTATCCCAACAAAATAGCACGGCCTCCAAAACTTCAATTTTTCGATTCTTAACAAATAATTTAATATCCGTGAGAAAGGTAAGGCCATGTGTGGCAGCAAGGAACTCTGATCGAGTACCTCAAATACGAATGGACTATGTCACACGTTATCTCGAAGAAGTGTGGCGAGGCGAAAATCTCATTTACATTGATAAGTGTGGTTTCAATATCTGGACCACACAAACATTCGGATGGAAGAAAAAGGGAGAAAGAGTACACTCCATAGTTTTAAATAACAGAGAACAAAACTTTTCTGTTAGTAATAGGCGTGAAAGGTGCAATTCATCACCAATTAATTGTAGCATCCTACAAAGAGGATACCTACTAAAATTTTATTAATGAATTAAGTACAAAATTGAATGGGACAGGATACAGTCTCATTCATGACAATGGTTCCATTCATAGTGGAGCAATATCTCCAAATAATTTAATCAAAGGCCGCATCAGAAAAGTAATATTAAGGACAAATGGATTCAGCTATCCTTTCCAAGCAGATTTGATATCGTCAATGAGGCCATCGAAAATGAGCTGCAGAAAGAATTAATTTAAAAAAACTATTTTTTCCATGTACTTCTTGCCACTTCTTTTCTAATTATATTAAAAAAATTAATGTCTACGGTGATTAGTTTATTTATTTAGTTAAAAATATATCTAATTTACATTTTATCGAAATAATTCAAATAAAATCATAAAATTCCTAAAAAACACCTGAAATTTAATTATCAATATTTTATATTATAAATACTGATTAACAGTAATATTTAAGAACTTGAATAACTTCATTTTCACGTAAATGGTGAGTCACCTCAACTGGTGTGCACACCAAAGTGAATTATAGAGGTTACTAAATTTCGGAATTGGGTGTAACACAGATAATATCTACTACACAAAGACAATTGAACTCTGTAAGGAGGCATGCTTGACATATATCTATACGACCAGTTTAAATCAATCACAATACGACTTATTTCACAGACAGTGACGATACGGTTGTGTCAGTTATCCTATTCAATGGCACCTTATATTGCTAGATGGATAGAGAAGTTAAAATATATAGATGCGAAACGGGCGACGTTAAAGCTAAATGAAATATATTAATTTACTCAAGAAAATATATATTTTGGGAAATTTTTGGGTAGGGCAACATGAAATTTGGGTAGGCCTACTCATATCGACACACACTTTACACACTGCTGTCATTGTTCTATAAAACCATATTAAACATCATGGACTTAAAAATTCATGCAGTAAATAAGAATTATGGAGTAAAGAAATGATGGTTAAATAGCAGCTTAAATAGCATTTAAAAGATCACATATTTGAGCCTCTACTAGTCAAAGAAAAGTGAACAACTGTTGTTATTAAATTTTCTAAACTTTTTCAAACTGGAAACATTTTAAAAATTTAAAAAAATTAAAAAAATTTTATTTGTGATTTATAATTTACAATAAATCAAAAATCTTTTTAAATGATAAAAAATTGAAAATAACTAATAATTAATTTATTTTAATTAAGCATAACTTGTATTAATTTATTTTTGTACGTTTTTATGTGGAATTTTCATTATTTTAAAATAAATGCTACATATTTCTCTTTTGACACTTGAATATGATTCTGAGAAATTATAAGGATATTTGGTATCGTTGAGCACATCAAGATAATCGAATTCCTCAAATTTCATTTCACTATTAGAGCAACAAATTTTGAGCCTCTCAAAAATATTCTGTCCCAACAATTTCTTACAACAAATAAAATCAATTTCGTCCGTTATTATTTTGTTATGCAACATGATGGATTTGAGGGCTTCGAATCTTGTCATGTTGCAATTATTTAACCGTTTCGCTGATTCCACCAATTCCTCATTGTCACATTTGCGGCCGGCTATTTCAATACAGACTGGAAAACTGCTAAATTCAAGTTCAAGAATTTGCGAAAACTTAAAAATAGATATCTTTTGAAGAATCATTAAATTTCTGTTTTTCCATTCTCTGAAGAAATTGGAATCTTTAGTTTCATCATTGTCAAATAAGGATTGAATAAATTCAAAAACGTGCCACAAAACATTTTTAATTTCTAAAAGACGTTTTCTGATATAATTTGCAGAATCTCTGAAATATTCATAATTAATTTGTTGATTTTCTCTCATTATTAATTGAGTTGTGGTCATTGTTGACAGCTGGTTGACCTGACGGATCTCCATATTCGCATCGACGCCCCCATCGAATGGACAAATTCCACTGGTAATCATAAATTTCTCAATACATGTCAGGCATATCTTATGACAACAAAGGGGAAAGAAAGCATATATTTCACTTGTAATGATATTCAAACATAACAAGCAATTGTTCAGTTCATTTTCGGTCAAATTTCTGTTTATTAATTGAAATTGGGACTTTCCATTGCTAGTTGTTGAAATTATAAAGTACCTCACTAGTTCTAATAGGTTTTCCATTAACATTAATATGTTCGTAATTGCAATGTTGATCTCGTTTAGAAATTCTTTGCTTGTTATGCAAGGATCATAAATTCCAACAACATTCTCAAATCTGTCAAATGTATTTAAGAAGTTGGTAATGATTGCCAAGGTTTTAATTCGAATAAACAATCTAACATCCCTTTCTTCTGTAGAAATGAGGATTTCATTCAGTGTTTCAAATTTTGAACATATGTTAAAACTATCTAATTCCACTTCTACAAGATTTAACAAACTAACAAACTCACTCCTTACAATATTGGCGAAGTCTTTGAAGTCGATTTCACCTTCGTCGTTGCCTTTAATAAACTTTGTGTAGGATTGATTTATAACTCTGCTGAATATGTTATTGGATTGTTGAAAGAACTTCAAAGAATTGATAGTCACTTGGATATTTTTGCACCAATTATTATCAACTTCCTCGAGCAAATTGTCAAGATTTTCCATTATGAAATTTTTGAGATAATTCTTCACGGTTTGTGTTGATTCGATGCCTTCGATGGAAAGAATTTTCAGATCTTTACTGAAAATTCTATCGATTGGACATTTGATCATGGAACACGAATGTAGAAAAATTAAGTTGTTCGTACAATCCTCACAAAAAGAATGTTGACAAGCTCCATAAATAATAGTTTCTATGTCATATAAATCATCATAACAAATGGGGCAAAAATTATCTTCCATATTTTTATAAATTTCTTATTTCAACAAATTTTAATAATCAATTAAATTTTTTTTATATGGAATTTGATTGGTGAAAAATAATCTTTTAATTATATTTTTAAAAATTAAGTTTTAACTATTAACATTTTTGATAATTTTTTATTTTAGGTAGCTTTAAAATTTAATTATCATTTAAAATGATTTATGGTGTATTAGAAAATTAGAATTTCATAAGATTTTGAAAATCATTTTTAATTTTTAAAAATTATATATCGAGTATATTGATATAGTCGAGTACAAAGATGGACATTTTATCTGAAATTGATATGGATCTTCGTGTTTACTTCTTGTTGTATTTAAATTCTAGTATAAGTTCCTAGTATTATATTGGGGCAAGGCCAGTGAGAATGGATCAAGAGGTACGTTGCCTAAGAATCTGGTTCTGGGATCTTTCATTTCAATTGCATTTGTTAGCGGTTTGTGGTCTGTGAATATTTTGAAAGTTCGCCCTTCGTGTAAATGTTGGAAGTGTTTGATTGCTTCATGTATTGCTTAGGAGTTTTCTGTCAAAAGTCGAATATCTAGTTTGGTGTGACTTTAGTTTTTTTGAGAAGAATCCTAGTGGTTTTTTTGCCAAATTTGTTTTCCTGGAAAATTGTTGCGCCCATCGCGAAACCTGAACAGTCTGTTCTTAGTTGGTAATCTAGCTCTGGATCAGAGTAACCGAGTAATGTTGCCGTTGAAAGACTTTCTTTGGCTTTCTCAAATATATCGGTTGTTTGTTGTGTCCAGTTTATTGTGACATTTCGTTTTGTCTTGATAATGTCATTTAGTGGTACTAGTGGTGTACTGCAGTTTGGGATGTAAGAATGGCAAAAGTTTACCTATTCCTAAAAATCTCGTCAACTGTCTTGTGTTTGTTGGCAGTTTGTAATTTTTTATGTTGTTTATTTTATTTTCAATTGATTGTGTTCCTTTGTCGTTTAGTGTGTGACCAAGGAATTTTATTTCTGTTTTCATGAATTCACATTTTTGTGTGTTTATTTTCAATTTTGCTTTGTTCAGCGTTTCGAATATTTTTTCTACGTCTTTTAAATGTGTTGCTTTATCTGGGCTTGTAATTAGAATGCCGTCCAGGTAAGCGATTGTGTTTTTGTTGTTTTTCATTGTTTGGTCCATGAATCGTTGGGAAGTGGGTGGGGCGTTTCGTAAACCGAAAAGCATTTTATTGTACTCGAACATTCCGATCGGTGTTGTTATTGCTGTTTTTTGTACGTCTTCTTTTCTGATGGAGATCTGAAGATCTATTTTTGAAAAGTATTTTCCGCCGTTTATTCGGTTTATTATGTCTTTTATTATAGGTAATGGGTAGCTGTCTGGCTCTGTTATTTTGTTCAGTAGTCTGTAATCGCCACAAGCTCTCCATTCACCATTAGCTTTTTGTTTTAGCATCAGCGCTGAAGACCATTCTGAGTTTGAATGTTTGACTATGCTGTTTTCCAACAGTTCGTTGAAAATGTTTTTTGTGATTTCTTTTTTTTGGATCTAATGGTCTTACTTTTGCATGTACTGGATTTCCATTTGTCAGTATTGCGTGTTCGGTATTTTGTTCTGACTTGTCATCAAATTGAACTGGTTCCATTAGTTCTTTGTATCGTTCTAGTATTTTGTTGATTTCTAGTGTAATTTTGTCTGGATTAGTTTTGTTTTTTGTGTTTGAGGTTACTACGCCTATGTCAATTTTTGGTTTCTCTCCGTTGTTCGTGTTGTGTTGTGATGTTGTAGTATTAGTGTTTACTAATATTTGTTTGTTTTTGCAATCCACTAGGAGGTTGTATTTTGTTAGGAAATTTTTTTTATTTATATTCAAATTTAGTGTTTGTTGTCCGAATGTTTTGATACTTGTTCCGTTGGCTGCTGTTAACGGTTTATCTTAATTTTTGTATTTTTATACATGTAATGTGGTAATAATGAGATCACTGAACCGGTGTCTATTAAAAATTCTGTGTTATTTGTGTGCACCCAAAAGTGTTATTTTTGTCACTTATGTGGGTGCAATCATTGGTGACTTTTTAGTTTTCCTGCTCTCTCTTGTGATAGTCGCAGGGTTTTACGCATTTCTATGCTTTGTTACCGAATTTGTTATGAAAGTTGCAGTAGTTTTTGTTTAGGAAATCGTTTCTTGATTCCCTTTCTGGGCTGTTGTTTCGGTAATTGTTGTATCAGTTTGGGGAGTTTGACCGTTTTCGGTAGTGATTGTTTGGGGATTGTCTGCGGCTGAAGCTTTGCCTGTTGTTTCCGTCTGAAGATTGGTTGTCGTTTTGTCTGTTGTGATTGTAATATGGTTGGCTTGTGTTGTAGTTGTTTCTGTTGTATACGTCTGTAGCTTGGTTTAAATTGAAATTTTTTGTTGCATTTTTCTTTTATTTCGGCCAGTTTCTGCTTTTATTTCCCGGTTTTCGATAATTATTTCGTCGAATTTGCTAATTAGTGTGTTTATTAGTTTGTTTGATAATTCATTCGGTTCAGTATTTTTGTTCTTTGTCTTCTTGTTGTAGTTTGTTTTATTTCTGTTGTAGTTTTGAGCACTACAAATTGTAAGGTAGATTTCTTCGTTTATTTTGTCAGCTATGTCAGCAAGTGTTTCGACATCAGCGTTACTGCTAGTGGCTGGGATGCGTTTAATTTCCGGTGGCATCGCGCACATGAAGAATTCTTTCAACAATTCGTTTGAATCGGAGTTTGTTATATTTGGTTGTAAATACTCGAGTTTTTGTTTTAATTGTCGTAGGAAATCTGTGGGCTTGTTGTCCCTTAACTGTGTATTGTTGAGGCATGACTGTAGCATTTGTCTTCTATTGACTTTGTTTTTGTTGGTCAGTATGTTACACAGTTTTGTAAAAGTGTCGTCATCCTTTGATATTTCATCTATTTGATCCGCGATTTCGTTTAATTTGTTGCTTGGGAGTGCCGCTATTATGTTGGAGCATAGGGATTTTGTTGACTTAACTCCAAATAGCGT